>JAIFZK010000004.1:3662500-3895000 GCA_027481765.1 Tenualosa thibaudeaui | reverse complement strand
GAGAGTGAACAGTGAACTCCACTGCTGATATATCTTGCGCTGATACTTCTGACTCATCAAGTTCAGTCCAGCAAGGAAAGTTCAATCCAGTTGTGTGTTAGGGGATGTGCGGAGCAAAGGGTGAAAGCCAGAGGTGGTGTTTTTTTTTTTTTTGAAGGGTGTGGTCAGAGGAAGGACGAGGTGGGGGAACAGAGTGAGCATCAAAGGTACAAACGTATCCCCGAGGTCCCACTTGTATTAGCATTGCTGGAGCCCCCTCTCGAGTGCTGCAGCAGAGAAAATGACTATTTGTGGATGCACACCATTAGAGAGAGGGAAAAAGGATGGAGGGAGACACAGAGGGTCTGTGTGCACTCGGCTGATGACAGCCTGCTTTTCCCATAAGACTTTGCTGCCCAGGCTACTTAATGAGACCCCATCATGTCCGTCTTGCACCACTGACAATGCGGTAGAAACAGGAGAGAGAGAGAGAGAGCGCAGCCGATCTCTGCGTGGATATTTTATTGTCTTTCATCTCTGGCGGGGGTTATTTTCCCATCCCTTTTTCAATGGGGCTGGCATACTGGGGCACTCATCTCCACTTTAAATGCCCCTGTGATGAGGAGCCAGGTTGCAGAGCACTCAGCCTGGAGGAGGGGGAGGGGTGGCAGAGGTGATGGGGCTACTCACGGCTCCTGCAGAGAAGTACACGTAAGGCCTCTTAAAGCAGGCAGCCTCCCTGTCATACATCAGTTCAAAGCCTCTGGTAGGCGAGTAAGACCACCTCCCTGTTTTTTTGCCAGCCTAGGTAGCAAAGGTGAGGGGGCCACAGATGTAATGTTTTCTGCCCAGGGTGCACACACACCAAGTGGGTCCCTGGGGAGCGCACAAGAGCCGAGTGCCCATTTTACCAGAGCTCCTGCTGTTGGATCTACTTCCTATTCCTCTCCATAGGAGGATCTGAGTCCACACAAACACTTCCCAGCATGCTGATGGTGCTGAAGGATGTCAGTGGCTGGGATGAGGATGGGCTGCTTTCTTAAGGGACCCTTGCTGGTGTTAAATCCTGCCTCAAAGGGCCTGCAGTGGCAAGTTAAAGCACATCTGTGTGCTGTGGGTGGTGCCTAGGTCCCCAGACTCGTATAAGGACTTACTGAGGCCTTATTTTATATCCAGTCAATAGGTCGCTCTTTCCAGGGTCACCACCCCAGCTCAGCGTGGGGAAATAGATGGCTAATGCCACACCAATAAAGTATTATTGCTACTCTCCAGTATTGAGTATTTTTTCACTCTTCCAATAAATACCTATACGCCCACTCGCTCACCTTCGTGCCTCGGTGTGCACTCTTGGCGTGCAAGTTGTGGAAAGCTTTTTGTGCTGTTGTGTCGCATGGCAAATTGAGGTACGAGTTTAATGTCATGGCATTTTGAGCGCAAACAGCAATTGAAAAGCGAGGCGAGTGACAGTTGAGTGACTGACGTGGAAAACAAAGTGCAATTGACAAGACGCAGCATGTGTCACTCGCAGGTAATATTAAGATGTTGTGGAATGCCACAACAAAGGAAATAAACTGCAGCCGGCAAAACAATTTAGCTTTTAATTTTCCAGGGAAATGAGAGCGAGGTTATCAGTCAAGCAATCATGAGTGCTCTAACAACACACTTATTCAAAAGATATTATGTACATTAGCGCCAAATGAAATTCATTTGAATACGTCCATTTGTGCGTTTTTTGAAAAATACTGTTTCCATGAAAATGCTGAATGCTGCAGGGATCATTAACAGCACTCAAAACTCACCTGTCTCTTTACTGCAGCATAAATGTAAGACAAAATATTGTGCCACATGTCTCCACAAACAAAGGACAAACAAGCTCTGTCAAAAAGCTGGGAGATATCACAGGAACAGGAATGTGAGCTACATAGACCAACCATAACGGCTGGCACTGCCCAAACGCATCCACAAGAGTCTCCGGCACATTGGGAGACCCATGCTTCATCTCCCAGCTGCCTGTTATCTCCAGTTGAGTGATGATCCGATGTCTTACTGGGATTCCCTTACTGAGTCCCAATGGCCCTCTCAGCTTTAAGCCCACTCCCTCAACCCTCAATGACATCATGGCACCAATCAGCTTCATGACTGGCTGACTCATACTGGTTAAGTCTTTGAGGGTTAAGGGTAGCACTGGCATTCTGACATACTTGGTATTCTGAACTCTTTAGTGCTGTGTGGAAGTTAAGCCTCATACTGTGTGACCATGAAACCCATTACTCTGTAATTCCCGTACGAAAACAAGCTTTTTTGTGGCTCCACAAATGCACAAGTGTCTGCAAATTAAAGCGGAACTGGTTCCAGTGTGAAAGTTCCTCAAGAACCTTTTTTTTTGCATCTGTAGAGTGTTTGTTTTGTGGTCTAACCAAACCACCATCACCCCTAACATCTTAAAAAAAGCTGGACTGAAAGCACAGAGGCCTGTCCGCAGCAGCGCGGGCCTGGGTTCTGGTCTGGTCTGTTCTCTGTTCTCTTCTGTTAAGCTCTGTTCCGTCTGTCTCAGGCGCTCACACAGCTCAGTGATCAGGAAGCAACCGCTCCACTGGGGCTCTGCTGCAACTCCGGCCCCCGAAGCAGACCAGCAAAAAGGAAGCTTCTAAAAGAGAAGACTAGAAGAAGGCGGGCGAGAAAAAAAATACACCCAAACAAATATATAAATAAAAATAATAAGGGGAAAAAAAACAATCTTCAAAACACACTGCAGCAAGGCAAGACTCACAAGGCCTGAGAAAGTCAGACAATACAAACTCTTGATTTGACAGCCCATACACAACAAAGCCCTTCAGTGTTTTGCAGTCCGCTCCCTCCCTCCAACCTCTACCCTCCACCACCCCAAACACCCGGCCCGCTCCTCCCTGCATTTCATCGGACATTTCAAGCAATATGCAGGCACCACAAGGAAACTGGGAGAAGAGACAGAAGCCAACATAAATAAATAAATAAATACACCACTGTTATAACCTCTGACAGCCCTGACCATGCCCCTGAAAAGCATAGACACAAATGGAGCCGGGCACTGCTGCTGTCTGCTTTTCCTGGCAAAGGCTCTCAGGATTCTCAAAATTAGTGGAGCAACACACCACCACACTAAAAGCCTGGATGAGAGAAAGGCATTTCACTTTTGAAGGCTGGCAGGCAAACAAAGACGGCCGAGGATGAGACATGCACAAATGTTGCAGATTGTGGGCACAGAGGGTTATCGGCAATGCAAGTGCCCTCCTGAGTGCCCTCTTCAAGGAGCCTTTGGCTGGTACCAAGGGTTAGAAGATGTGAGCAGCCAGTGTTTTCTTTGGGGAGAACGAGAGACAAGACAAGCTGGGGAAAATGGTGCATTGTAAACGGCCCTTCTTAGTGGACACCCACAAGGTTGCAAACTCCTTGAACTCACTCAGGCTAACCAGTATGACGCTGTGAGTTTTCGAGATGTGAGTTTTCTCGGTGCTGGTGGAGTACAGAGTGTGTTTCCCTGAAAAAGGGAAGAGGCCTTGGTAAAAGTTTCATTAAATTGATATTATTGGGCAGAGAGGTGAGAGGAGAGCATGAACTTAGTTTCCCCTTTTTCCTAGTTTTGTGTTAAGAGAACAAAGGTTGAAAATGGGGACAGGAGAGAGAGGGGAAGTGGGGGGTAGGGGTAGGGGTAGGGGCTGGACATTCTGGTGCAAATAGACTCACCATCATTTTCTCAAACAGGTCGATGATTTCCTTCTCGGAGAGGTTCATGGAACGCTCGTCAAAGAAGGGCTGAGGTAGGGGGAGCTCAGCCTGAGGCGACAGGGGATCGGTGGGGTGCTGGATGAGCGGCTTGTCCTTTTTCCCACCCTGCTTGCGAAAGCTGGTGATCCTGTCACGCTGCGGACACAGTAGGAACACTGTCAGAACCGCTCCGCACACTGCTTGATAACTGCTCATCCCTTCAGCAGTATTCTAGTCTGGATTATTTAAGCCACCTGTTTTGACAGACTTAAAAGGAAAATATGAGCACATTGCACAAATGCTACTCTAACTGCTCAATTGACAGTCAAAGCTGGTGTCATGAGGTGTCATGAATTAAAGTAAGAAACTTTGGGTCACTTCGCTAGTCAGAATGACTAACTTTGTACTTACCTGCACTCTTACCACTGTGTTAGTGTTAGTAAGTGGGTTCTTTATAAAACGCCAACATTTGCATTGACAAGTGAAGTTTCTAAACCTATATTCAGGCTAAATCAAAGGGACTTGAGAGGATGTCCAAAGGAGCATAGCACTGTGTATATGTAATAGCTACAGAGGTGGATGATGAATGGGTACAGCTTGATTAAGTTCTCTCTGACAGAAGAGGATGAAAGGAAACACTGACTACACTTGTCTTTTGCTACCGGGGAGACAGGGAAAAAAACAAAGAGAAACAGAGAGAAAAACTGAGAGATATGGTGAGAGAGTGAAAGAGAGAGAGCGGGCAGGAGTGAGAGGGAGAAAGAGCAAGAGAGAGTTAAATGAGTAAAAGTAAAATCATGCAAAACACTGTTAGTACTTTATGGTTACATGGGTCAAAGTAGGGGTCTCATGCTTGTATGGAAGACCTTAAAAACCAAAAGGATTTAAAAAAATGGTTAATTCTGACACTCTATTTTGCCATCAAAGGAAACGCTTGTGAAGGGAACATGTGTCCAATGTCAGACTGAGAGCCAAATCTGTATGATAATGCTGCTTCTATTAAATGGTTGCTCGAAGAAGTGATAAAGTCTTAACTTTATCACTCAGACTCTATACACTTACAGAGTCACATAAGGCAGCTCATAAGGATTAAAGTTAAGAGTAGATTGGGACCAGACATTGGCACAAGAGTCAACAAGTGTTTCTGACTTCAGCTCGGTGCATGCAGTCATGGTATACGAGCATGATGTTGGAATAAACAAACAAACAAAAAGACAAACAAAATATGAACACAAAAATTAGGCAAAACTAAATGCAGAAACAAAATTAACACAGGTGCACACAGAAAAATGAACCACCTTACCATGTCGTCAGCCAGTGTTTTAATGTGTATATTCTGTTGAAGGGAAGGGACATTGACAAAAAAGAAATGAGGACCCAACTGAAAGAACCGCCAGAAGTGTGTATGGTCACCGGGGAACACATACACACAGACACAAATGCACAATGCAAATCAAATTAAAAACCACAAATCACGGACAGACTGACACCCATGTAGATGTGACCCCTTAGTTGACTTTATTTAGGCTAGTTTGAGTCCTCAATGCATAGAGGTCTAATAAATATCCTGCTGTTCAATTGCTGACACGGGCCAGGGCATTTTTATTGGCTACCAACAACTCTTTTTTTTCTTTTTTCTATTTAATAAAACCCTCAATCAAACCATTAGTCAGTCATTTAAATCATGTAGTGCTGCAGACAAGTGGATAATCCATGTTCAACAGTGAGCTTTCTGTGTAAAAAGTTTAATTGCATAGTTTTGATTTGTTGGATCATTTTGTTTGTTGAGCTCTTGGGTTGTATAATAAAGTCCCTGCTAATAAACTCTCCTAACAGATTTCCCCACAGGCTTCTGGAAGCATGTACTCCTGCACTTAGCGAAGTTCTTTATTACATTACATGTGCCACTTGTCCCATTGTGGTAGCTCCAATATAGCAGAACTCGAATCATGGCCAAGACAGTACTCTCCTGTACCTTGTGTGACAGCCTGACAGCCACACAACTGAAACACTAGTGTCTAGTCCACTTCCATGCACATTTCCACACAGATAACACCCCTTTGCCAGAGCCCTATGGCTTCGTTAAGCATGGCCATTTGCAAGAGGCTCCATGCAGGCAACAGAGACACAGCGCCATATGCTTAGTGGTGCTGTGGCACACTAACGAGTGCTGATCTGGCGCAGGGTTGCCATAAAGAAGGGGCTCCCGCAGCTCCACACTTGGCTCTCTGAAGCTAAACTGAAGCCATCCTTCTCTCTCTCCCTCTCCCTCTCTATCCCTCTCTTTCTTCCCATCTCTCAGCCCCTCTCTTTTTCTCCCACTCTCACTCCTCTTTGCCTCCCCATCGCCCCTGGCCATCAACAACACACGGCCCTCGCTGTTGGAGGGACTGGTGGGCTGAGGCAACAGTTGGAGGGGGGATTTAAAGAGATGCAGAATTTTCCAGAATGGAGGAGGAGGTGGTGCTGGTGGTGGGGCTGCTGGTGGTGGTGGTGTTGGAGGTGGGTTCAAATGGGGAGGAGGATGAAGAGAGCAATGTTGGAGGGAAAAGAGAATTCTGCATCCAAAGAGAAAAAAAAGGAACATGGTGCTTCTGCTTGGCTTATAGGGAAGTTATTGAGGATGAGAGCTTGATAGAAATGTTACCATATGGTGCTAATACATTCCAAAGATGAAATAACATTTGGAGGAAGACTTGAGTAGCGCGTGTGTGTGGGTGTATGCGTGTGTGTTTGGGGGGTGGGGGGTGAGTAAATATTACAGCAACCTGACCTTACACTGCTTAAGCAAGTGAGGGTGTTGTGCACAAAAGTCGTTTAAAAGAGGCACACTAAACTTAATGAGCAACTTTTAACTTCTAGGTTCTCAGGGAATTGCTGTACTTTAGACAGACTCGGTGTGGTACAAAAAAAAATCATTGTCCTACTTCTAGGACGTAATTAAATACATTTAATCAATTTGGAAACAGCGGTAATAAAACAAGTTAAGCTAATTACACAGACCGTGGGGCAAACCATTAGTTAATGGCACATAGGTCATTATCACGTCACTGGGGCAACAATGCAATTTGTAGCATAACAATTAACCAAATACACCTTCCGGGTCTCACAACTTTATTAAAACACAGTTTTTTTTATTATGATGAATTTCCTCTGTGACCAATACATGCCTCCATGGTAAAATTATATTATCCATGTAGCCTTGCTCTTAAATGAATACAATACAAAAAACATTAATAAAGTAATACATTTTTTAAGCAGAGCTAGGTGACACGGGAGAGCCTGTTAAGAGTACAGCCACTGGGCCAGACTGGTTGGCTGGTGCAAAGTTGATTGCCTTGCCAAAAGTAGGCCCTGCCACCCCACCACAAACACATGGATTTGGCTTGGCTGCCTTTGGCAGGCCATGGAAAGAGGCCTTTTGAGACCGTGCCACTAGGTGGCCCACAACAGACCACTTTCTCCCGCGTATAATTCATGCCATGTAAACAGTGTGGGGAGTCAGAGCTACGCGCTGCGTATCTCAATCCCTTCAGGAACAAAGGATACGTCTACTTTACCCAATTACACCATCTGCTTCTGAAGGCCTTTCTACTAACATGTGTGTGTGTGCGCGTGTGCGTATGCGTGTGTGTATGTGTGTGTGTGTTTGGTGGGGTGAACAATAAAATGTTTCTTTGCAGAAGGAAAAAGAGATGGGCAGCATAACAAAAAAAGAGAACTTGGGAGCCAATCAGGTTTGGCTTTAATTAGTCGTAATTACTGACAAACAAAGGATCACTCACGGCTAGACTGGGTTGGCAGTGCCAAGGCAAGGCCACCATGCGCCGCTACACAACTCAAGGCAACCTCGTGTCACTCTCGCCCTGAGAGCTTGGCAGCCGCTGTGGCACCAACTGCTTTCGCTCCTTACGCAGTTCATCAACATTTGCTCAAATTTAATTCCCCCATTTTTTCACTTATCTGGAGAGCTCTGCATTTGTAAAACGCACCAGGTCACCGTTTTTTTTTTTTTTTTTAGGAAGGGAGAGCTCTCTCTCGAGTGGGCACGCACATTCGCTGTGTGAGAATTACTGTGCAAAGCTCGCATTCGGCAACATAATGCTTTTGTGATGAACAAATCAGTCTCACACCAAGCACAAAATTACACATAAACTTTTATAATAAACTGAGACTTACTTGTTGGTGCTACAGGGAAGCTTACATGCAATTTGAGGAAACTAAGGGGGCTTTGAACTCTGTCTTGCGAGTGGCAAAATATTACTGTCTCATTCCTACGGATCAGCATTTCAGCATATCTTGCAGCCTCTTCCAATAAAGATAATCACAAAGGTGAAAGGGAATAGGCTTGCTCTGCCCCTCAATCATAATATTATTACATAATTGCCTATTATTGGTTAGTCATAATTGCGGCATGAAAGTAAAATTGCTAACATGGAGCTATATAAATGTAAAATAGCACCCTCTTGACCATCTCATCAAGCTCAAATTCAGTGCTATCTATGCCACATCAAAGAGCTAGAAAGCTATCAGAGTTGCCTTCACATGGAGCTGTTGGGCCAAGCCTGGAGGACAACTTGGGCATTAGATGAAACAGTATACTCCAGAGCGGATTAGATGAGGAGAGGGAAGCTGGCCCAAAAGGACCATCCCACTGACAACAGCCTAGGAGTGCACTGTGATAAGGCGCATGCCTGCGGGTTCGGTTGTGTCTGTTCCTTCCTAGATTCCAGAATTTAAAGCAGCAAATCCTGTACCTGAATAAGGCCACTTAGCCTCAGAGAGAGACCTGGTTTTAATGTAAGAGGCCCAGGGCAGGGACATAGCAATGAGAAGGACGGTAAAAACATCACAGTCATGGCGAACAGCTGTAATGCTATCTGGCCTCCTTTTCATGCTCTTTCCTTTCCACATGTTTACTTACACTTGGGCAAACACACATCTTTTTGCCCGAGAGTGCATCCAAACTTGCCCGAGATCAAATGGACACAGAGCCGACGTTTCAAGTCGCAGGGCACCGCGGGAGCAGCAGAGTGCCATGCTCGACCCAGCGTTATGAAACACGCTCTGCTGAACAGCTTGCGGGCGTAGTACTGAAAAGAGCCAGTTGTTTTAAACAGGGACCTGGCTATGTGAAGAAATAAAAAGAAAAAAAAAATCTCTTTTCACAGTCTGCCACCACCCCGTCTATCTTTCAGTGTGTGGGAGGGAGGGAGAGAGAGAGAGGTGCTGAAATCTGGAGATATTCATCCACTTCTTACTCCCTTCTCCCTTTGCATCATGGGACTGTGTATACCAGTGGCTTGAGATATAAATATGCAGCGAATGGGAAACCTTAAGCATTAGACAGTCTGTGTCTGGGCATTCCAGGTCTTATCTGTGTTTTCCACTTAAACATGGGCTGCTGATGGAATCTCACTAATGACATTTGGGACAAATTTTTCTGACTTGTATCACTAGCCGTGTAACAACACAATTCCTCTCTGTGCTGCTGCCGTGCTCCTCCATTTAGGCCTTTGAAAATACAAACACAAACACACACACACACAAGCAAACAAACACAATCACAAAACACACATGCACGCATCCAAAGAGAGTCACTTAGGCAGACTGGCAAAAGAGCATTGATGTACTTTATCTCTCCCTAAACCACTCTCTCTCACACAAGCAGACACATACAGACACACACAGACGGACACAGACAGTCACAGACAGACAGACAGACAGACAGACAGACACACACTCACCCAGACAGAGTCACTTAGGCAGACTGGCAAAAGAGCATTGATGTACTTTATCTCTCCCTAAACCGACACCATTAAGGCCAGTGCTGCATGCTCATCAGAGTGAAGTCTAACCAACAGAGCAAGAGAGTGCTGATCCTCACTCAATCTCTTTCTTTTCTTTCCTCTGTCTAATAACTCTTATCTCTCCATTATCTGTTTTTCCAATCACGATACTTCTCTCTTCCCCTCTCTCTCTCATTCTCTCTCTCTCTCTGTAACTCTTCGTCTGCTTCATCTTTTGCTGTATCTCAATGCAACACCTCCATGGTATGACATCATTACCCCCTCAGCACCCACAGACACGTGCAGTCCTGCTCTACCATATGCATTATCAGATCCAGGGGATGTAATCCCACAGCGACCCAATTCTTCTGCAGGAAGGGAGGAAATGGCAGATAGTGATGGGCAGCCATGCAGGCCAGGGAGGCCTCCAACCTGACAGGCTTCCCTCTCCCCTTCCCTGGCATCAGATGTTTGAATTCACACAGCAAGGACCCCGCCAAAGCATCATATAAGAGTTAGCCTAGGCATTAGCCAAGCAGGAATTGCCATGCCTAAAATGTCTCTTCTCCGTGGGCCTGTTGCCCAGGTACAGGGATTAAGTGCAGAGCTGGACTAAATCGAGATGTTGCAGTAGTGATCTCCATTCAACAAGCCCTAGACCCTGAATGCAGCTTAATCCCTGTGAGATCAAGATATAGGGACTTGCTTATATAACGATTGAGGGAAGGCAAGTTCATGTCAAAGTCATTATGAAATTTAAAAATTATTTATAATAATAATAATAGAATATTTCTGATGACAAATAGTCTAGCAGTCTCTCTCTCGCCCTCTGTGAGTTAAAGGACAGATGATTCGGTGCCTGTGAAGACTTGGCTTTTCATTCTTCACCGATGCAACTGCCTATCATATATTGCATCATGATGACCCCACGTCTGCCTTAAGACTACATGTGTTTGGTCTTCAAACAATGGAAAAGAAAAATCTGATAAAAAAGCAGCAGACCTTGACAAGCACCTGAGTAAATAAGCTACCATGCTACCAACTCCAGGGGGGAAAATATCACAAAAGGCATTCAACAGCTTTCAGTCAACAGGAGCGCCTTTGACTACACTGTTGGCATTTCAAGCCCTTGCGATATGCCATTGATGAGCTGCCTCTCTGCCAAATGGTTTCGTCAGGCTGAGACACACAGCGTGAGGACAGCACTCCACCGCTGTCAGGGTTGAGCACACGCCCCCAGGTGTCTAAGCTTTTGGTCATCATAAAACCACATCTATGCCATGTGGTGACAGGTTTCTTGGCAACTGGCAGGATTCAGTGCATGATGCACATACCGCAAACTTCACCTCTCGAGAGCAGCCAACACCTCACAGTGGGTTAGATGAGCAATGCATTGCTCAGGGCAGTTGCAAGGGGAGCTTGATTTAAGTTTAACACAAATGGACTGTCAACACACACTCCACTCTGACTAACTGGCCAGAGTAAGGGAGATGAGTCAGTAATTTCATAAATTACTCTAAATTAGTGCCAGGGATAATGGTGCATTAGCAATAAAACAAGCCTATTGTAGCTTGAGAGCATTGAAACAGAAAACTGTAGCCTGGGCCATCTCTAAGTGACCCCTCAAAAAAGTACATCTAATTGCCCTTTCAAGTTTGGAGCAATCATCTAATGCCAATTACAAAGCCAAGATTTTTTTCCTCATTATTATTACATTGTAGTACAGTACAGTATAGACTTGATCTCTCTTGATCTTAAATTTGGTTATACGCTACTACTGAAAAAAATTGCAACAATCATCCTCTCATGACACAGAGCCAGTCTGAGTCAATTTTAGCTTCGGAGTTTCCCTCTCAGGAAGCAACAAGTGACTGTTGGCCAAGAGAGAGCAAAAAGAAAGATACTGGATACTCAACAAAAACTCAACTTCAACACTGCTTCTCACCAAGGTGACGATCTGCAAAGTTCAGGGATCAGCCACAGGCACACTTCGGTGTGTGGGACTGTGTGAATGGCGGGCAGCCGATATCTGCACAGATCTTTGGCTGGCTAACCTTGCCAGAGGCATCCCTCAGCTGTGCAGGAAGGATGAGGGGTGAAGAGTCTCATTCATAAATGTCAACCCCCCCCCCCCCATGCAACCCCCACCCACTAAATTCTCTCTCTTATTCTCTCTCTCTTACACGTGCACTCGTGAACAAGCACAATCACACATACACAGTAGTCCAACTGCAAACACCAAACTCTTCAGAAGAGTGATTTCATTTCCCTAAATTTAGTTTAACAAAGCAGTTGACTTAAAAACTGCTGATGGATTGTGCACTCCAGCATGATGCATAAGGAAGGAAGGAATTCAAAAAGAGCGTAAGGAAGTATTAGGACACTGCATCCTTCTGACCACTCAGAAAAGAGAGAATCAATTGCCTTTAAATGGGAAAGAATGTCTGGCATGTTTTCCTCTGAGGCTGACGCTGTGGCAATGTTGACATTTACTTTGCCCATAGAAGCACTGTGGGAAGGAACACGAGGGAAAGCACTGATGCACTGGCAGCCTTTGGACTCCCACCCCACGTGACCTGATCAGGCTAAAACACCAACCAACTCCACAACTCCCCAATCCCCCTCCCCCAACCCTGCCAGGCCAGCTAACTTGTTTAGCAGGCGGGTTTCATAGACCAGGCTACTGGATGAGAGGGGGGACCTTGAGGTGAGGAGTCAACATGTAAGTTTGTGTTTACAAATCCCTATCGCCCTGCACAAGCAAGGGAGAGCAAGAGAAATTCGAGGCCTCGGTTTGAACTCGCGCCCACAGAGAGAGGTGGGAGGGACATCGCTGACAATGAGAGCCTTTATGGAGGGGTGCGTTGACTGACAGCCAAAAATATCTTGTTTGAAAAGGGGTGATGTCAGACCCGACTGGCCAGTCAGTCCTGCCTGTATGACTAAAGAGCACTCAAACCACTTCCCTTCTCAACTTCCTGAGAGACTCACATGAGACCAGCTTCCTGACGCTTTGGCTCGTGAGTCTCCCAGGCTTGTCAAACTCTGAAAGTTCCTTCGATGAGGGGGAAGGCACTTGGCCAAATGAATCATTAGCCAAAGTTAGAAAATGACTAGCAGTCCTTATGTTCACCAGCTGACAGAGTCAGCCTGAGTCCCTGACCAGCCATTCCTGAACATGTGGTGCACCTTCTAGTAAAGATAAGACATATTTCAACATTACTTTGCATTTCAAAGATAAGATTTGAGATGTAGTAGATCTTGGTTGCAAATGTGTATTGCAGCAATGCTGCTTTAAATGGAATTAATAACAATGAGTCAGACCAGATAATCACTCAGCTTCACCTCATATGGACACAGCCCACTGACAAGGGAATGATCTTAGAGCTAACTGATAACCTGAGCCTATGACTCACCCCTAAACTAACAATATTTTAAAACTATATATCATCTCCAAATAAAAGTGCTTGGCTTCACTGTCTCTTACAGCCTGTTCTCTTGAATGAATAAGACTAGTTGTCGACACCATGTCACACAGTGCTCCACTTCAGGTGCCCAATTACAAAAAGTTTGGTTTGTCTTCTTTCTTTACACATACAAATTGAGAGTGACAAGAAAACCCCAAGAGCCAAAACTCAAATTAAAACAAGATGCACATTGTGCAGACAGTATGGTCCTTATATTTTTCGATGAGCTAAAACTCAGCATGCTGACAAAGAAGAGCACCAATTAGAGTATTCAGTGATTACATAATGTCATTACATATGGCTGAACGATCTGGGATAAAATCTGTTCTATGTCCATCAAAGGGACTCGTGGCTTGCTTGCACAAGCACCCAGGGATCTCACTGCATTCAGGTTTCAAATATTACAATGACTGAACAGTAGGCCTACACACTACTGTGCTTCTAAGATAATATAGAAATTTCCCCTCTTCATGAGGTTCTGCTCTTCCGCAGAACTGAAACCACAATCAATGCTTGTCTTTCCACCTCTTGGAGTCAGTCTGCTGTCTGTGACTAATATCTGCAGTATAACAGGCTAACCCACCCACAAACACAAGCACAAGTCTTCTCGCAAAACGGTGATGATGCAATCACTCGCTCAACTCATCAGAGTTCATTTATGAAGAACTTCTAGCAATTTCTTTTAGCTTTGTTTTCAGGCTTATGCCTAAAAGTTGTTGAGCAACCATTAAGTGTACAAAAATGATAATATCAGTAAGATCTGTTGAAAGAATCTATCACAACAGTTTCACAATGTTTCTGATCAAATAGCTTATCCTAATTTAATCTAATCTAATTTATTTCTTTTAGTGGATAATGTGGGCAATGGGCAAGATACATACAGCCTACTGAGAAGTAGGTGCTAATTACAAACTGCACTCTTGGCAAGGTGTCAAATTTTTAAGCTGTCCATTCCAAAAGGAAATATTTCATTTGGAAAGATATGTCATAACAACTGACATCAAAAGTACAGATACAAAATTCAAATCTTATCTGAAGTATGACAAAAATGTCAAGGTAGACATCACACATCAGAGATACAATTTATTTCAACTCCACACATGATGCTTACAAAATGCAGATGAATGCTTGTCTACAATGGCTGAGATTTAGATTTTAGATTTTATTATTTCTGTCAGAAGGTGCAACTTAATTCTTGATAAATAATTAACATGATGAAACTGACTCTAGCACAGACTATATGCTTTTGTGCCATTTTGTACACAATTAAAGCTACAATATTAATTAAATTAATTAAATATGTAGATTTAACACTAATTAAGTGGCTTGCTAGGCTCAGTTGCTCTTGCTGTGCTTCAGCTGCTTTTTAAAAATAATGAAGAAACTTCATAAATGCTTCCTTTTTGCTAAGACTATTGTATATCAGCTCAGTGCTCAGTTACTGTGTAAGCACAATGTCTATGATAAAGATCTCTAACAGGAAAAGACTAAATTAGAGGATATTCCCATTTCTCCCTGAAAGTAGCATTGAAGAAGCACTATAGATCTTACACAGGATTGGCATGCAGCACTATTCTGGCAATGCAAACAAACAAGATTTCCTGAATTCCACTCCGGTGACTTCATGAAGTTTATCTATCTTGTTCTGGACCTGTATATAACTTTTTGTGCTCTTACCACGGCAAATCAGATTCTCTCTACTGAATAGCAATGGACATCAGCCATTACAATGAGATGCCTGATGGATATCAGCTCAATGTGAAAAAAACTAGATGTTTTAAATCCTTTGACATAATATGTAGGCCTATTTCCCAAAGTGGACAGGCAGTTGTTGTGTGCACAAAGCACCTATACACAGAATATGGTCTAATCTGTGAGCTAAACAAAGCCCCAGTCCTGGACATGGTGATATGATGTAACCCTGCTGGATAACTCTGTTAAACAAACATGATGGGAGAACAGTTGTTCTTTCCCAAATCTCTTTTCTTGTCCCTGCCAGACTGAGCCTATGGGTGACAGAAGATTACCTCCAGTGATTTCCAGCAATCCAGAGGCTGCTAAGAGCTCTTGGCATGCTCATACGCAGATAACCTTCATCTAATCCTACTCAAGACAGACTTCTCTTAACTCTTGACTCTCTGATCCACAAGGACAAGTACACTGAGTAGGTAAGTTGCCTGACTAGAAATCCAAGAAAGACAGATAAATAGAGTTTGTCAGTTTGTCATGGAAAAACCTGCAAATAAAGACAAATGCAAGTGCATGGCAGAGCCACAATTAGGTTCAAAATAAAGACTTGAGAGATTCTCCCCACCCAACAACACGAAGGATGTTGTACTCTGTCTTGAAGAGCAGTTTTGCAAGAGTAGGCGGATGAATTCGCGATTGGGCAACAGAGAACATGCCTGACCAGGAGTTTGTTCTGACAGTGGTGAGCTCACAAAATGAGAGGGGTGGAGAAACAGAGAGAACGGGAGAGGAATGACATCAACACACTCTCAGGCAGACTAAAAAGGCTGTGCTGGACTGGCCCTAGTCAGGGTGGGGACTGTTTGTGTGCAAGACATGAGCAAATGAGGGAGTGAAGGAGAGAGAGGGGGAAAATGTTTTCATTTGAGGAAGGGGCTCCAACACCACTGTGGTGAAATAATGCTTTGGACATCCTCAGTCTCAGCTGTGGAAAACATTTCTCCCCACCAACTTCCTAAACTTTCCATACACTGATTAGATTAACACTTTTACTTTAGCTACTATCATTTTGGGTGGATTCATTCCACCACTGGGGTCTCTCAGAACATAATGAAGCCCCACAAGGCTGGGTTGGCCTTCTATGTATGAGTAATAGTATGGCCCCACTTTTTCCAGCTAAGGCCACTTTTGCTACTCATATTTTCTTGCTAAGAACACATGTACTCCTTAACCTATCATGAACTCCAGAAACACCTGGGGCTACAAGCAGGCTGCATTCCACAAGCCCAGTGGTGTTCTCCTACACAGATGAATTCTCTTACCAAACTACTCTTGTTCTTGTTCTGTGCAGTGAGTTTGCGCAGGGAGTTGGTCTGCATGAGCACCCGCCATTCTTTGGGAATGCCATGCGTGAAATGGTATGAGAACAATGAAATTTACCTGGATGATCCTGTCTCACCTGTTGATTTTCCCAACCTTTCCCTATTGGGCCTTGTGCTATCACAAGGCAAACTAAATCATTTGAAAGTGTGGCCTTTTAAAACCATTAATGGATTTTGGAGGGGAGACAGAACCCTGGAGGAATCCACTTGGTCTTTTGAGGAGATGCTTACTTCAAATAAGACCAGGTTTTAATCCCTTAGTGGGTCTGCTAATTCACTTAACATATCTTAGAATGTTTGCATTTGTGTGTTGTGTGCGTGGGGTTGAAGGGAAGCATTTGAGCAGATTAAACCACAGGCCATTTAAAAGGGTCTACGGGGAACCCTGACGGGGAAGTCACTGAGCAATGACTCCAGCATGCCTATGCACAGTGTCAGTTCCAGAGTGGGCATGATGTCCAAGAATAACTTGTGACATATAACAACTTCTGGAGGGAACTAGCTAGAAGAACCTGCATAAAGAGTGCATAAAGAGAGCATAAACTTTAAAACTTTTCTACTATTCTAAAAGGATACTTTGTCAGAACACATGACTCTTCATACCCCTTAGGTAATATTCTGGTGATTTCTCTCAGGCGACCCCATGACAAGCTAGCCTACTCTATGCAAAACATTCTCATGCAAAAATGTCACCTTCAAGTCACATGGATGAAACCTAGGTTCAGCACCAAGAGGATTTTTCACTTGTTATCAGTCTGGCAACACACCGAACCCAGAAAAGTACTACTGAAAATGGACTAATGCAAGAGGAAACTCCAGCATTACCAAAGCCAGAAACCCACCCTAATTTACTTTTGTTTACAGTATGACACATCCTGTGATCTAGGGTGGTCATACAAGGGGCAAACTGAAAGATAGCTTTTATATGTTTGTTACTCAGAACTTCATGATATTTACAAGAAAAACAATGTTGTCACAATAAAAAGTGACAGAGCTAATAGAAATGTCACGTAAGTTTAACACAAATTGGTAAATGGCCTGTGTTGGCATAGGTTGCCACCAGCAGAGCCTTACAGTGTGCAGGCTACCCGACATGAAAAATCCAAGAAATATGCGGCAAAGTAACCTGGAAGCATTCACAAGCAAGATGCATACTCACCAGCTTTTTGTTTTTACTCTCATCATCACCAGATTTCTTTTTAGTTGGCTTGCTGGGGTCTTCTCCTCCACTTGCCTGATCCATTTTTGAGGGTATAGGCTGGTTAAAATAAGTTTTAAAAGTTTTAGTCAAAAGTAATTCCCGTAGATGATTCCTAATAGTTGTCAAGTTTCTTCAAAGGCCATCCCATCCGAAGCGTGATGAGACAGGAAAAAACGTTTCCACGTTAAAATTACTCCATGTAAAGACAAAAATTGCCTCCAATCTGAATGAGCAACAATTTATCCGGTAAGATCCAAAAAGTTGCGGTGTCAGTACAGACGAAGCTTTAGTGAAGTTCCGATAGTTCTGAAAGAAAAGAATAAAACAGAACGTAAGTTTGTAGGCTATGGTAACGTTAACGATAGCTAATATGAGAAATAGCCTAAATTTTTCAGTCTATTGCTTTAATCACGACAAGCACTATAGAAAACATATGGGTTTCCCAAGAGGGGGGGGGGACTCCCAGCAAGCAACAACTAGCGGCAAGCCTTTCTTATTTGTAAGCAAAATATCAATACAGTTGTGAAACGTTTCTCGTAACGTCATCGCAGTGTCGTTCAAACATTGTTGCAGTTATCCTAGGATGAGAATGTTAAGGTAACGTTAAACATTGTGTATCCCAGTTCAGTTGACAGTTAACTTGTTAGTATACAGTGTAGCTATTTTTTTTTTACCGTAACTACAAATAGAAGGATGTATTCAAGTGTTCTATACATATAAACGATTCTTGCTTTACCATTAAATGAAGCGAATAAGATTAATTACATGAAATATCGACATTAGACTGATACTAAAACGCTAACCAGCTTTATTTGGAAGAGAAATCAGCGTTGCTAGCCAAGCGGTTACTTTTGACACAGGAAACATGAATGCTCTCGGGGCGGTTTAAAATGTAATACCAGAGACTACACTATTTACAAAAGTTTGCCCATCAAGATACTTATTAGACTGACATATAATAAGAATAAAAGAGGTAACCTGTCAAACAAAACTCACAAAATCCCATCCAAGGCTTACCACTGCAACCAAACATGAGAGCCAGGCCCACTGTAGCCCCTCCTACCTAGATTTCCAATTTGTTTGAGGTTTGTTGGTGGGGATAGAGATTCCACTGGTTATTGGCTGAATAGCTTTTCAATCTTAGGGTTGCGTTTATTGATGTGGTGGGGAGGGAACTGTTTTTACGGTAAGGTCCGTCTGACTCTGGAGCGGCGCGCGTGGATAGGATGAACGGGAGGATGTGAGGAGTATTTCGAGGGGGGCTTGGCTGCTATTGTGGAATGACTGAGCCATATAGTGGTCTAGCCTATTGTTGTGACTAGCCTAAATAGCCTATGAGAGAAAAGACAAACGTAGCCTAAGGTTTTTTTGTTTTGTTTTGTTTATTTGTTTTTCAGATAAATCACTTATTGAAATAATGATTAAACAGTTTAGGCATAGACATAACCCTGGAGATTTAGGCTCTTCAAATAGGAATATGCCTAGTACTTAAACAATGGTAGCCATTGCTTTGTCCACATGCACCCACATTCTCAGAAGGATGTAGAGCAGTCTTTTTTCTTTTTCATTTGAAATAGTAGGCCTACAAAGTGCAATTCTTTTTTTTTTTTTTTTTGCTATCCAAATGTAGATTAAATCAATATGCTACATATTTTCTATAGGCTAAGGGAATACTGTATGTATGTATGTAGTTTTTTTTTTTACTTTTTTTATATAGCCCTACTGGAGGTTCACATTGTTTGTCTCAATTTTCAGTTGGTGTCTGTAAAGCTTTATAGGTCTGATACTTAGTATTGGTTCAAGCTGAATTTCCAACCATTTCCCTCAAAATATCGAATCATATAGGCCTATTAACATGATCTGACAGTCATCTCTGACAACGAAGCACTTCATCTAGAACGTAAATGGTCAATCCAATGTTTATTCTAGCATTAGGGACACACCATCTGGATAGTCTTGGGTCATAATCACTTCATGGGCACCATCATTGTAGCAGTTAGACTATCTCCTGGATACACACACATACTTGTGGCAAAGTGCCATCAACAGTGGCATTCACACCCAGTTGTTTTCTCAGCTGTTCTAGGCTTTTTGTCTGTTTTTCACTGGTGCATGGCAAACTGATAGACAACCCTAAAGCCTAATTTATGGTCGTCCATAATGGACCTCCACATGTAGCTATCCAATTAAATGACGGATTGTGCAAGCGTTTGATTGGCCTTGTTTTCTCCTGGATTAGACTCCACCACCGACTGTAGGTATAGCTAGCAACATGCTAGTTCACAGTTTAAACTTTGTAAATAATCCTAGACATTAAAGTAAAAGGATTTCCTGATTGTACTGTGCCTGTATTTCACTAGTTTTGAAATCAGCACTTCGTCAGCAGCCAAACGTTTTTTTTAAACATTGCACCGGTATGTGGGTAGACTAGTGGCACATAAACCAGTATTTGGTTGTGTGTGTTGGTGCTACACAGTACACAGACACACAACGGAGAACTGCGAAAGGAAAACGGCACTGTGTGTCTGACTGCGTGTGTCCATAATAATAACAGTTGGAGTACCATAACAAAACCTTAAGATACCAATCACAGTAAATGAATTAAATATTTTGACACTGACCAGTGTGATGCATCTACAGAAATGTGAGCAAGAATTGCAGGTTCAGGTGCAGCAGGTCCTTTTTGGTTGTGTATTTCCAAAATGTATCTTATTTGTACCATTTTCTAAGGATTTCATATCCTTCATTTATATAAGTGTACCATTGATGATATTTGATAATGTGCATTATAGGGGAACATTGTGTACAAAATGGACAGATGATCTGGAAAGATTGTCAATTCAAGGACACATGGTTAGTGTAAATCAATCAACTTATCAATATATCAACAGACGATATATATATATATATATACTGTGAAAAGCTAAATTATTATTTTACAGTAGCATAATCTATCTTGCTGCCTTAATATTATTAGAATTTAGCTGGGTAATATTGTTTTCTCTTGAAACCACTTAATTTGGTTATGAATTCTTCCTGATCAAGAGAACAGTCACGTTTAGAATAATGACCCACTGACACTTGATAATGCACAGTAGGTTTTGCATGACAGTCATCATTGGTACAGTATCTCACATTGTGCAACCCTAAAACTAAATTGGATGTTCCCACATGTCTGGTTTGTTAACTTTTATATAATCAATAAATTGGAATCACCACACATAGTCAACTGCTTCCATTAAACCAAACAAGTGCAAGGATTCTATTCCTGTAGATGTCATGCTGGAATTACATGCTCATAGGCGCGGGAAGTCACACACCAGTGCTAGTGATGTATTTGTGGCATTGAGGTCAGCTCATCTGAAGATGCATTCCGAGATGAAGCCACTCTGTGCTCATCGACCTCACTCACTTGCACGGTACGTCATGACAGTCATGTCTATTTGCCAGGTCTGTCATTATCCATGCAAAAGTCTTCCTCATGAGTGATGCCCCTGGGGTAGCAGGGAGCCAGTTTTGAACTGTGCTCTCATGCACTCACACCCAGAGGAGATACAGCTAGATCAATACTTCGGATAGCTAGAGTTCATCTTTATTAAAGATCACCGAAAACATATAAACAGGATGTGTTTGATGTGTGTCTAACTCACTGAAGGTTACATGTGGCAGTTTTCACTAGTTTGGAGTTCATGATGTATCAAGGAGCATACTTCATGTAGTGTTTGCAAACAGTTTATACATTTCATGAAATAAGCAAATGTAATGTGACACAAATCACTCAGCAACCTACAAACGTGAAATCTATTTGCATCCCATTTGGAATTCTCATTTTACACATGAACATCATGTCATTTACCTTTCAGAGGTTTCATAACACTTCACACACTGATAATAGTGTGCTCATATCATTACAAGCTGTAATTAATAAATTAGATGGGTCCATCCCCTCTGTAATCAGCCTCATGGTATGGGCTGTAGGCTTATATATTTGTTTTATGGTGAAGTCCACTGAGGGTGCTTATGCTCAAATCACTTGCTGAGCCAGTGCATATCACATTTACACATTACAGTCCTCTGAACCAATCTGAAGCCTTCATGTCAGGAGAATAATTTGCTCTAGCCCCACCACTGTCTCCCTTTTCTCCTGTTCTCTCTTTAAGTAAGTCCTGCTTATGTATCCAGACACTGACATATCTTAGAATGTTTTGTTTCCTTCAAGCAGGACATGAATAAATAGCATTGTTGTAGCACTGTTGTAGAAATTTGATTGATTGGATCATCACTTGGATTGTTAGTTCCTCGTTAACTAATCAAATGTGATATACACATTATTTATAATTGTAAGATATTACATCATAAAATGTGCATTTTATTGGTTGCTGAAAAGAATTATGGATTACTCAACTGTTTCCCATTAGCAATGCTGGCGCAGTAAACTGCAACTCAGTTGTTTAAAAGTTCACTTTTGGGTCCAAGAGATGAAAGCAGAAAGTTCAATAAATAATTCATGGCAGCAGTAACAGTGTGCTGCAGGCCCTCTTCACCCTGCGGAGAATGGAAGAGAATGTAATATGCCCGTTTTCTTGGCACTTTTACATTTTTGACAACATTGTTGACTTGGATGTTGATGTTGTAGTTATGCTTTAATTTATATTAACTTTTTTTATTATTTAAAACGTGCCCTGAGAAAATGTCATATTTGCAAATAAAAGAGTACTTGATCTTTTAATGCCACATTAATTAGAGTGTACATGCAACATGCAATGGTGAAAATCATAATATGCTATACACAATGCTTAATAAATAAACACTTCATTCTGATTATAATGTGGCTACATTAAATAGTAAGTAGTAGTAAATCTGAAAGTTGAACAAGCACACATATGTCTAGAGAGTAGTGGTGTCCTGTATAGTATAGTTGATCTATGGTTTTAACCAGATATAGACACAACCAGATACCAGAACCGATACTCATTATTTGTCCCAAGACTACATGAATATACGTTTGATGTAACTGCTACTGGCTTCTGAAATGTTACACACCAAAGCATCAATCAGACAAAAAGCACTTTTTCGCAAACCACCACCAATCAAAATAGTTTTCATTTAATAGACACAAAAAAGGATTTTGAGCCACACAAAATGATCAATTGCAATTGTCCCAGTTTTATTCAAATGTTTAAAAATGAGCACCCAGCACCATGTAGCTGCTTTGAAGTTTCTTTGGTGACGTCCTGCATCTCTCTGTCCTCAGAAACATCTGTAATAACCAGGTGAATTAGATCTCACATTGTGCCATTTGCATCACTAATCTCTCGGCAGGTACTGCATACCAAGATAAGACAACCAGAGCGATCCGTGTCTGGTCTCTTCCCCAGGATGATTCACCTGCATCGGTCGCCTCAGTGCATCCCCATAAGGTCTTAATTAATTGCCCACAGACAGTCTGTCTCTACAAGAGCCAGGCCCATAGGTTGCCATGGCACCGGGAGGTACTTGAGCATTCTGTGCAAGGCCACTTTCCTCAAGAAGCTGGTAAGGGCACAGGGGTAGACATCGCTGATGGCAGCGCACACTGCATTGTGTCTGACTCTGGACTGAAATCGCCTGACAGGAGTGATGAATATACATTTGACAGGGCATGGGTCAAAAATCCAGACATAGCTGAATGGGTTGTCTAAAGAAAAACAAAGAGTTAGTAATTTACAAAAAAAAGAAAAAAAAACAGGTGAATAGGTCAAGACTGTGTTGACGTAATTACTCTTTGACAATAACTAGTATTAGGACCTTTCACCTTTAGCTCCTGTATGTTTAATATATGCACCATTAATATTGTGTCCAGGTCATCATAACAAAAAGTTTGTTATGTGTGGGAAAGAGATATGTGTGTGTGTGTGTGGGGGGGGGATACACACAATAAAAAGAGGTTCACTTTTATAAAAAAAAAATATTGCAACCCAACTTTGGCAAACAAATACTGCAGAAACCTGTTAAAAATACAAATATAAGCATTTACCTTTGTCCAGAACCACTGTGAAAAGTGTTTTTTCCTTCCCTCAAGAGGAAGTGAGAGTGTGCATGCCTCTTTGTGTGTAATCACCGTTCCCAGTTCCATGCTGTAAACACTCCCATCTGCAGAGTGCCTATTGTTCAGTAGTGGCCCAACTGAAATAAAAAGACGTGTCCAAACCAAGGGCTGCACTGGCCCTGTATGCAGAAGAGGATGTGTCTCTTAGTCATCTCTTCGACATGCACTACTCATTACCTTACATTTCCTCTTCTTTCTTCTTGAATTTGGATCAGTTTGTATGGTCTCCTTTTTTCCATTTTCTTGTTGCTGTGTCTGTAACGTTAGAAAAGGCATTCATCTCTTATCCACAGGAGAATGGAAAATCGTGAAATACATTTTTACGCTCGTAGACAGTAAGATATTTCAACTCACTTCATTTTATTCTGTATTCTGTCCTTTCTCTTTCTGATTTTTTACAGACTGCCTATTTGTGACTCTTGAGGTTCTGACAACATTCATATCTATCTGAAATAGCATCTCCCCTCTTTAATTGTTTATCATCGCAAAAAACGAAATATAAATGTTCCTTATCGTACTTTTATATTGGGAGGTGCACAGAACAGACTGAATCTCAGATAAATGTCAGAATTAAATATGCATGAACCAGTGCAGAAGCTTGCACTCACATAAACTGATTTACTTAGCTTTAGAGAGGGGGTCAACTTTCACTCCCAGCAAAAGAAATAAAATTTCACTTTCATTACATAGAAGTCTAGGTTATGCTTGATCACACTATAGGAGTAAAAATCTCATTCGAAACGAGATGACTCAAGTTCCATTTTTCGCTCCTAAAACAGTAGGGGGGGGGGGCAGATGCACCACCGCACCTCTTAATTAGAAATCGGTTAATGCCTGACATGATTGCAATCGACAAGTTATAATTAAAATGCAAATGCAGGCAGGATGTAATTGTTGCAAAGAAAGCGTATGTCCCACCGGTGAAAGGATTTAATTAATGGACACTCTCCAGAAATGCATGGCCCATGCCGTCTGCTCAAGCCAGGCACACTCTCTAGTAGGGGAGACAGCCAGTGTGTACACACTGATATATGTTATTACTAAAAGCCTGTTCGGTCTAAAGCATGGTTCAACAAGTGGCTTTGAAGTTATAATTAGCTCTCTTTGCTAGTTCATGGAGCTGGGAACAATATACTGGGCTGTTCCGATGCTACAAAGATGGCTGTTTTGTATGGCTTGAGACATGTGTCCTATTGTCTATGGTATTTCCAATGCACAGTCATTCACACAGTGTTCAATCTGTATGTGTGTGTGTATGTTTGCAATTGTGCATATTTCTGTTTGTGCATGTGTGTGTGGGTGCGTTTGTGTGTGTGTTTGTGTGGCAGGGTGGGGGCATCCCCATTCAAGCCCTCTTGCCTAGTCTCCACACTTAATGATAAAAGAAATACAGAGTCCAGTTTGATCACATCCACTCCTCCCAGACACTCAGGGCCTTTGATGAAAGGCGTTTGTTTGGCAGGTACAGCCCTCTCCTTCCCACCCTGCCAAGTCGAAAACTGTCGGCATCAGCACATAATTGTACACTTCAAAATTTGTAGCATTTTACCGTAACACACCAGACAGGGAGAACAACAAGGATCAGAGGATGTGTGTAAGTGAGAAGCACTTCTGTGAGAACTGCTTTGCATTTCTGTATGAGTGGGGCATCACTTGATAGACTCTCTTGACCTGATGTCAAGCAGCAAACTGGGACATACAGTCCTTACGTAATCCATCATGAACTGACTTCATCTGGCTCTTATCTGATTGTGATTACAGTACAAGTCACAACTACTCAGTGATATTAAACAAGATGGGAGAAAAAAAAACACCCTCCTGAAAATGAAAGCAACCACATCCAGCCGTGGCCCCAACCGTGTGACACATGTCTAAGAAATGGAACAAATTTCAGATGAAAACAGATCCCCCCCCCCAGCAAACAGACAGCCCACCCTACATGCACTTCATCATCACTCTGATCTTACAGCCCTTTAAAGCAGCCTCTCTACTGGGGCTTCTAGAAGCTTCCATTGCAACAACAACTACATCACACAACAAACTATAAAGGAACCAAAGCAAAGACATAACACATGAGCAGATATCAAGGGCATTGGCAGCAGGAGGTTAATAAGCTAAGAGACCTCCCAGACTCACTCCACATGACGACCAAACTGTGTGTAGACTTTGTGTGTATGTGTGTACATGTAGAAAAGGAATCCATCTAGATATTCATTTAACATTTCATACTTGTGTGTGCATAACATCTGAGTCCTAGTGCGTAGGATTTACAGAAGCTCTTTTTTTCCTTCACAGACCTTGCGTAAAGAGTGTTTACTTAATTGCTGAAACATCTGGAGCCTGAACATCCTTCACTGCTGTCACTAATGTGAAGTTCCCTGACATGGTGTATCAACAGTTAGCAGAAGGCAGAATAAATAGGTTAATGAATACTGGCTCTGTTGTGTTGCACATGTAGCTCTGTTCTTCTATTTTTTAAGTCACAAACATGCCTGGCTAAAGAGATTGCAACACAAAATATATCTGTTTTACTGTAATGTGAATTGGATGTTTTAATGATACCCTGCACAGTCTCACTGGAATGGGCCTGTTTCCAAAAAAAAAGGTGGAAGAGAAGTCTTGAATCTGTTGTCGAATAAGGAGAAGAGCAGGAAAACCATGGACAGGAAACAGAGGGGCCTTTCCCAGAGGCATCAGCGGTCAAAGAGCTGTGGAAAAACCGAAAGCATGTAGGAGAACTTTGATCCCATGTACACGCATCCACACACACTCACACACACTCACACACACACACACACACACACACACACACACACACACACACACACTCACTCACACACACACCACAATCAATTTATTTGCTAACTTTAGAATTCTATGCAGACCCCTTTTAAACTCTGAACTTTGAGCACTGACCATATTGTGATTACATTCTTTTAATGAAAGTGTTACTTAACTGATTGTAACATACAGTACATCGCAGCCAATACATGAAGACAACATTTGGTCATGGCTGAAAACATGTACACATAACCCTTTTTAGTTCACTTGCCAAGACTATTCTATTTGAATCTAAGGAAACAGATATACTCTGCAATGAATGCTGCAGGTAGTAACACAACACAACTAGCCTTTCTCTTTCACTTCTTTTTGTGTTTCTGTCCACACCCACCAGAGACAGAGGAAGGTCAAATTTGTTTAGTGTAAACCTCCCATTTTTCTTTCTCCAGTCACTCACATCCTGTGGACACAATGCTCTTGTGAACCAGCTCAACCTCTCTGTTGAAGTTTAAATATTTCACATTGGGGCAACAGCAACTGCAACCCTGGAATAAAATATCAGGGGTAGTTATTTCCTTTCTAATCAGGTGCCAATCTACTTATGGTAGAAACTACAAGGTAACTGCAATCCCCAGGTAAAACCTCATAGAATAGTTTAATAAGTTAATAGAGACTCATACATTTTCTGCATTTTATTTCTGCCCGATACCAGGTTATGCTGTCATATATACATCACAAATTTACTAAATATCAAAGTAAATTTACATGTACTGAGTAAGCACAGTTTTCTTCAAAGTGACCCAAGCATACTATATAGACATGCATACCATCAGGATGTATCCTCATTTTGCCCCCAAAATTATGACTTTATTGTTTTAAGCATTTTATAATTAGTGGCGCTACAGTTAAGTCAGAACGTTGGAGGACGTCCACAATACCCTAGTGTCCAATTTGACTTGAACCCAAATGACTTTCCCTGAACATTTGAAAGTGCTGATACTAACAACTGACTCTCATAACAAGCTTGAGGGTGTGAGATGCTGTTTCTCTTCCTCACCCTTAACAAGATTTCTGGGATTTTATTTTAACGATTTTATTACGAAAAGAAAAAATAAAACTGCAGACACTGATGGAAATAAATGCCTTCTGGGCTGTCTGTTTGAGAGGTTGAAATGGCAAGCACTGATCATTGGAAATTGCACCACAGACTCTCATCACATTGTGTGCTTCTAGAAACCAAGTAAAAAAATGCAAAGCTTAGATTTAGCCACAAGCATTTCTAAAGGTTTCTGAGGATTAACAATAATTAACACACCTTGGGAAGATTGTTTATTCCCATTATTTTCACATTTTTTCATTTATATATTTTTTTCATTGGCATTTGTGAAGATTCACAATCTTGTGAAGGCAACAACTACAATCTTTTTTTTTCATCTTTAGAGAGGGCTTTGCCGTTCCACACACTAAAGATAAGGCTGAAAAACTCAACAGCAGGGGTATACTTCCACCTTGAGACCGAAATGGAAGCTGCAGTCACACACAATGTGCCCCACTGCACCCACACCACACCAGTGCCTGACTGGAGCACATGTCCTCCTCATTGGAATGCCACACGCGGTGCCAGGTCATCTATCATCACATAGTTGGTGCACTGGTCTGTTTTATTCGGCGGCAGCGCAGGTGAAGTGAACTTCACAGACAATACTGCAGGGGAACATCAGCCATGGAACAGGGGGTAATTCAGGCACATTAGCCCTGCAGCCGGAGCCCATCCACTTAGTCATGCACTAGTGTAATGTGGCCATCAGCAGAGTGTCCCGCAGCCCAGGAATAACACCCCAGACGGGTTCATGAGCCATGGCCAACCAAATGATGACCATTCCCAGCACCAAACGACCGTGCGCTAACCCCTCCACAAGGTCAACAGCAGTTTTGTGTGCCGTGTATCAATGACAAAACTTTTTTTTTTCTTTTTTTTTTGCAAGAGAAAGGATGATGTTGATGATATTGTATAGTTCATATAACCAGAAAAGGCATGCAAAGGGTCGGTGTTTTATGACTCTTGAATGTGTTGTGCTAGGCTGTGTGGGCAAAAAAGTATTGATTGGAGCATCAATCCCCTGTCAGATCTGGCTTCTACTTTTATCAAACGGCAAACAGGATTGGTCAAGCAGCTCACCTCAGATGGCCTTTGTCCCAGCCGTCTGATCTTCTTTTGTATGTCTGATTGCAAAGCAAAGCTGCCAACTAGCAGAAGCAGCCAACTTTTCAAAATGCTGTAGGGTGTCATTTGTTGCCTGAAAGAACAGGTCAGATGCTTCTGAAAATTACTTTAGTTTGGCCATACCTTGTGAATGTCATTTACTCTGGTGCATTACAGTGTATTAGTGAATGCTTTAAAGCCTGTTGGCATGATCAGCGCTATTCCTCAGATGCAGTAAAGGTACTAGGGTGAAGATGCTGATCCTGATGGATTGCACTTGTGCTGGTCGGCGCCAGGTGAAAAAAAATATGGTGTGTGCAGTGTGCAAAATAGGAGTTCTTTCTACCTGTGGTCAGCAGTTGTGAATGGACAGTCGTTGGAATGGACAGTTGGGCAGTTCTGAGAGTGTTTCTCCTGTTTGCTGTGTTGAGCGAGACCCCGCGGCGGCCCATTAAGATTAGGCCTCTCTGTCTCCGCACCTGTCAGCAGTTTCCTCCCTCCGTCCCAGCTAATCCCTAACCCTCCAGGGCTGCGGCCGTTAATGGCCTCCTCTACCACCGCTGGGTGCCCGCTGCCACGCTGGCGCACACGCGTACCCATCACTCCTCTCTCACCTCCCTCTCTCTTTCTCTCTCTCTCTCTCTCTGCCTCTCTCATTCTCTGCTCACCGACTCCTCTCTCCGCTCCTCTATTCTCAGCTTGCCTCTCCCTTAATCTCCTGCCTTGGCGAACAAAAAGCTGCCGCCGCGGTTTCCTTTCTCCCCGCACGCGTCTTCCGTCTGACTGTTTATGGGGCTCGGAGGCAGGGACTGGGGAGAGAAAAAAAATGGCCTCTGTGGAGAATGGCGGTTGCAATCACAGCCTTTCTGCAGGTTATTACCCAAGATTCACTGGGCTTTTTCACGGCCCCCATCTGAAGCGAGTCCGGGAGATGACAATGGTCCGCTTTGCCGACTCAGAGCATTATGGGAACAGCTGGAGAAATGGCCTTGACACTACAGCCACTGGTGATTGGCGTGGCGAGGAGTCTTAAATGCAAGGGCAATAAAGCGAACGAATGAATTGGTCCTCTGTCGCAGAGGGTGGGCCTGTATCGGCAAGCAGACGAGAACATCTTGCTTGGCACATTACGCACAACATAGGGAGAGAAAATATCTCAGCATGGCTTCACAATAGCTAGCATAACTAGCTGTCATCAAAGCTTTAAACATGAGCGAATCACCCTGGATCTAACGTAATGGGGTAAATGGTTTCACTCTGGTTATGGGAAGAAACAAAAAGACTTGCCTGAAAGCTCATTGCATCACTGTTGTATATAGGCAACTTAAGATGGCCCAAATGAGCTCCTGAATTTTGGTGTAGTTCACAATTACTCAAGCGGCAACAAACATGAAATTTCACAGCTTCTTGCCACATAAACCCTGACAGAAACAATAAGGAAAGAGAAAATGAATGCATCCCTATACTTGGGTATTACTGTACTGCTCCTCCTTGTTGCTTGAGCCAGGGTGTGCTTACTTCATTGGCAACAGCTTAATTAGAAGGAGAAGAAGTAAAGAAGACATGAAGTTGTGTTGAAGGCGAGGGCAGCTGAGGCCTCAGATCTGACAGTCTTTCAGCTTAAATTTCCATCACTGCTATTCTCACCTGGCTCTGGGAATTGAGCCAGGGTCCAGAGCACGGCCAGTGCTTCATGATGCTTATTAAAATGTTCTCCGAGTTTGGTGAAGCCCTCTCTCCTGACATACACCCAGACTCTTTGTGACACCTCTGACCTGGCTCGACCTCACTTGGGAAAGAGCCGTGAAATAACAATGCAGTTTAGCAAAAACTGGCATCGGCCATGTCAAGCTGAAAGCCCCTCTCTCTCTCTCTCTCTCTCTCTCTCTCTCTCTCTCTCTCTCTTTGGCAGCCCCTCACTCTGCAAATAGAGTAGGGGGCTAGGTGCAGGTGAGAAAAGGCCAGCCGGGCATCTAGCTGAGTCCTCTAGAAGCTTCGGGTTTGTTTACATCACCCTTGTCTCAGCATTGAGAGGAACAGGGAGAGAAGAACACAGGGATGAACCCCTAGCTGAGTCTGAAACGCCTAAGCCAAAGAATAACTTATGTGGTGAATCATTTATTTATGTAAAGGACTGGGGGTAGGGGGGAGTGGGTAAACATATTAAACAAACATGCAAAGCAAACTCCAGAGGAACAGAAATGAAAGAACTGGCATAAAAAAGCACAAATAAAATAAACATAGCAAATCATAAAAAAAAGAACGTGTCACATTGTTAAGATGATGAGTGGTAATAATGAGTGAGTAGTGAGAATAGTGAGTGTGATACAAGTCTGTGAGTGGTTGGCTGTGCCAGGCCAGGCCAGACTCACCTCTTTGGAACGACACACAGGACAGTTGCATTTTGATTAACATCGTTGAGCGAGATCTTTATCTGGTATTGATTTGTGTTCCTATATCCAATTAAAGCTCATCCGTGAAGGGTGTGCAGGGCAGGATTCTCTCTCAGACGTGTCAAGAAGAAGAGCAACGGGGAGGAGGGAGTAGAAGAAGAGGACTTCCTGGAGAAACAAATCCACTTCAGAGGGTGTGAGCGCTGACAGAATCCATTAGAGAGCACCTGCCGACCCATCAATTCACTTCTGCAGACGCCATCCGGCTTCAAGCCTATTTGGTGAAAAGATTAATTTTATCAAACACAATAACCTGGCAAATAAATGGAAATTAATTCACCATTTTAATATTTCGCTTGTCATATCGTGGTGCCTGAAATATGTAATTACCTGCCTCAGCCCCAGTCACTTGCCTGGGAAAAGAGCCTCTGACTGGTGGCTGCATCCGCAAGTTGATTGTGTTTTAGAGAGGATGACAATGGAAGACTGAAAGCTCAGGGTGATTTCAAACCAATTATTAAAGTGGCGAGGACACACTTCACCTATGAAAGGAGCACACACACACACATTCGTACACACACACACACACACACACACACACACAAACACACATACACAGTACACACACACACATCTTCACAAAAATCACATGCACACATACTCCACAGGTTGCCAGATGTGTGGTCATGAGTCAGACTTTGTGTCATGCAGACTGCATATCAGACCAAGTTTAATTAAAAAACACAGCTGTAAATTAGTGTCCTGATGAGTCATTGAATGATAATGTCATGTGTGCCAGTACAATGTGTTTCTTCCTCATCATACACTTCATTAAGGTTGTATTTACTGATGAATGGGTGGTAGGATGTATATTCTCAATCAAGAAGTTTTCATTTGAGTTTTTATCAAGAAAGTACAGTAAAAATTAAAGAAAGAAAACAAGTAATTTCACTGACTATTTCAGTTTTTATCAAGAATGTACAGTAAAAATTAAAGAAAGAAAACAAGTAATTTCACTGACTACTTCACCTATTTCTTTTCTGTCCTTGGTGTTTTTCACTTGTCGATGGCTCCTGTTTTTGACATAACTTTAATGACCTTTATTGAACTGAAAATGCATAAATAAGCTAGAATGAAATAAGTGGACAAATATCCTTTCTTCCATATTGTCTGTGAAATGTCCATAACTTTGTTTTTTATCTGATCTGATCATTTGAATTACCAAAGTGTCTGTACAATAAAATATCAAAATAGCCACACATTCACTCTCTGTTTTCAGTTAAAAAAGGGCCATAAAGTGAAAACTAGTTCACATCAGATTTATAGTGCATTGAATGGAACAACCTTGAGCCCACTGATTTTACCCATCTCCCTACAGAACCATTTCTCTTGCAGCCTTCTCAATGGGCAACCTCGTGTATTTATTTCTGGTTTCATCTGAGACTACAGAGAGGCGCAGTGAAACTTCAAGATCAATCAAGTTCTGCTACCACACCAGAAAAATATCCCAGAAAACAGGGTGACCTTAACAGGTATTTTTTTTTGTAAGTTGTATTCAGGATTGCAGCATGTATGACCAACTAGCTCTCCTCAATTCTCCACAGATACGGTTGAATAAAAAGATGCAGTTTGATTATTGGTCTTCAGTTTATATTATTTTTTACACTACACCTTCAAGGTGTCAGATCATCATAAAAAGTATGCTTGCACACACAGGTGCACAAAACATGGACAGACAGTCATGGACAATGGACAGCAATTAGATCCAGATTTGGAAATTCCATGTTTTGCTTTCCAGGATTACATAAGCCATCTTACTTTTATGTTGTGTTGTCAAAACAATTAATGATTAGATTGCCCTGATCCAAATATATAATATATGTTACACAAAATGTGATGTTTGTGGGTCATATGAATCTGACTCCTATCAAAAAGTTTTTTTTTTAAACCGATCCAAATTAAAACCAACTATGTGATCTAATCCTATTTCAGAATCTTATCTTTTCCTTTGAACACCCCATCTTCAATATTTGATACAGTCCATTATGTGAAATCCAATTTGATAACTTTTGAACAACTGCCCCTAGGTTATAATGCAGGAATAAAACCTGTGTTGCAATAGAGTTGCATTGACACCATGTGGTAGAAGTGTGCATCGCAGACTGAACCTGATTTTGAGGGCATATTGGTCTCATTCTTTAAAAAAAACGAATGTCCAAAAAATATAGTAGTCTACAAACATTTACTCCATTAGAGAGATTAGAGATGGTTTTAACTTCCACTTCCACCAACTTTAACTTGGTCTCTGAGAAAAAATCTGTATAGACAAATCAGATCAGTTGTGCTTCAAGGTCACATCTTGGCAACATTAGGGATTAATAGATTTTTATTAAGGCTGGGTGTACAATTTCATAGTTGACTCTCACCATGGCAATGCTGTCAATGTTAACGTGTTAACACGTGTGATTAATGTAAACATTTTAAGGAGATTTACATACACCGCAAGGACTGTGATTGGTCGAGAGGGTCTGTTTTTTTTTATTAAAAGGCTAATTTTTCCCCATTGTTCTCAATTTAAATCTAGCTCAACCCCCCGTGGCCTGTGGATTTTCAGAGTTTGAATGGACTCTTATGGCAAATGTCATGCTGCCTTCATTGCCTGACAGGGGCAAGGGAAAAAATTGGAATCATGTTTACAGTGGGACTCAGTTCGGGCACGCAGCCTATGTCCCCTAAGTGTGGCGGCGGCCGGAACATTGCCGAACATTATAATGCAGTGATTAGCCTACTAATGGGAGCATTTATTGACAGAAGTGAACAAAACTAATGTTCGGTTATGTGAGCAAGTGTGTGGTACCAAGGAGCTCAATGTGAGAACAAAGTAGTGATACTTTAAAAAAGAAAATTTATTGACATCGTAGATCGGTTTCTGTGAGGTATGTTTGCTGTGTGCTGTATCGCTGAGTCAACGGCATTACCGGGCTGCAGCTGCTGGTTGTACAAACACTTATATTAAAATTATGTACATCTGCTTTTATGTACATCGTCGTAGAGATCATTTCCATGTAAGCTAACTACTTGACTTACCTGTATAACCTGCCATTGGCGAAAAACAGCTCTTGGTCGTTTACTGTAATGTTTGCTAACGATAGCTATGGACAGGTATCTAAAGAAGGGTGAGTACGTGAGTAATAAGATGAGTTTCACATTTACATTTAATTCTATAGTTGAACTATGTACTGAATTTATAGCCAACAATGCTGGTTGCAGTGATGATAGTTCGTGTCTGAGGAGGCTAGCATGGTAATGCATTAGCTGTGGTTATTCCCTATGTAACGTTAGCGTGGTTACCTGCTGTAAACCGGGCTACCTTTGACGTTAAAATGTACAAGACAACTGAGGAAACAATACTGCGTGTAAATCTACCACGTGTAGATTAACCGAGCAGGTGTTAAGGCACACACGTTCATTAAATCTATTTTACTGGTTCCTTTCAACTGTACAAGATTGTACAGTAACCTATCTGTTCAGTAGGCACCGTGTCCACAATTCTCTGAAATATGACTACAAATCCCCTTACTTATTAAGAAACATTAAAGTTTTCTCCTGTTACTATAGGAGCTTCATAGAATACAAACAAGAAACACTATGGTCTCCGGATTTAGTCCAGTTTATTTAGTTCAAAGTCTGGAAAGTTCATATTAGCTCATTAACAGTAGCAAGCTGAGCATCTGAGTCAGTTCGCTTAGTCGTTTCCTGGATGGATCTGGACATCCGTGGAAAGGAAATTATGAAGTGATGACCATCGCAGAGAACTTTCTTTTATGGAGAGAAATTAAAGGAGAAAGCACTGATGGGACCGAGACCTTCTATGAAAATGCCACAGGCAAGCAGTAAAGACGTCTTTGTCTTTGGTCTTTGTATGTTTTTTTGGCAATGTGGACAGGCTAATTAAGGTAAAATGAAGGCTAAACTAAATTCATGGTAAGATGCTTGTGATGTAGTGAGCGAACCACAAGGCTCGTGAATGATGTGGTTCTATTTGTGATCAGTGACTCGTTTTGGTAGGGGATTGAGGCGAAAGGAGCGACTGTGCTTGTCTTAGTTGCCCAGGTATCTAATGTAAGTAACCGAAAAAAGTGTTGATGTCTTGAGGAGAGGCTAACCAGCCTAGATTAGTCATGGCCAAAAGTTTTGAGAATGACACAAATATAAAATTTTTGTTTTATTAAAACAAAGTCTGCCGCTTCAGAGTTTTTATATGTTTTTGTCAGATGTTTCTATGTTATAATGAAATGCAATTAGAAGCATGCAGAATTCATGCAATAAGTCAATATTTGCAGTGTTAACCCTTCTTTTTAAAGACCTCTGCAATTCTCCCTGGCATGCTGTCAATCAACTTCTGGACCAAATCCTGACTGATGGCAGTCCATTCTTGCATAATCAATGCTTGGAGTTTGTCAGAATTATGACTTGTGCTTTATGGAAAGATGCTCCATCATGCTGGAAAAGGCATTGTTCATCACCAAACTGCCCTTGGATGGTTGCTCTTGGAGGACGTTCTGGTACCATTCTTTATTCATGGCTGTGTTTTTAGGCAAGATTGTGAGAGCCCACTCCCTTGACCGAAAAACAACCCCACACATGAATGGTCTCAGGATGCTTCACTGTTGGCATGAGACAGGACTGATGGTAGCGCTTACCTCGTCTTCTCCGAACAAGCCTTCCTCCAGATGCCCCAATCGGAAAGGGGATTCGTCAGAGAAAATGACTTTACCCCAGTCCTCAGTAGTCCAGTCCCTGTACCTTCTGCAGAATATCAGTCTGTCCCTGATGTTTTTACTGGAGAGAAGTGGCTTCTTTGCTGCCCTCCTTGACACCAGGCCTTCCTCCAAAAGTCTTCGCCTCACTGTGCATGCAGATGCCCTCACACCTGCCTGCTGCCATTCCTGAGCAAGTTCTGCACTGGTGGCGGCCCTATCCCGGAGCTGAAACACCTTCAGGAGACGGTCCTGGCGCTTGCTGGATTCTTTTGGGCGCCCTGGAGCCTGTTTGGCAACAATTGAACCTCTCTCCTTGAAGTTCTTGATAATTCGATAGACGGTTGACTGAGGTTAGTGTTTCTAGCCCTTAAAAAGCCCTGCAGCTCCTCAGGCAGTCATCAGGGTCAGGTGTGTGCCCATCAGGTAATCATCCACTTCAGTTGTGTTGATGTATGGTGTATTGAGGGGTGGAGTTCCCAACTCCACCAACAGATGGAGCCATGGCTAGGTGTAGCTGGAGCCATCTCATGGGGACATAACGTCCCTCCAGGACACTGCCTCTCGTGACATCACAGTATGCACTTACAATGTTATAAACAAATTCATAATGTTGAAAAAGTGAGAAATACATAAATTATCAGTTCCAAGAAGTGGGGGGACTCTGTACCCCCGCGTCCAACGGCCATTACACCCCTGCAAATCTTGACATAACAGGAAGTCAAGGTCTAATCAAAAACACATGTTTTTCTGTGTCAATATGAGATAGTATTTAGTTCTTTGATGCTAGGCCTATGTTACCTAGCCTATCAAAATTCAGCAACACGCAAACAAGATTGTTTCACCAGCAGCCCCCCTGATGTGCAGAACCTTTGTGCCTGGGATGTGAGTGTGGGGCGGGGGGGTGTTTAAAAAATCATGTGGTCGGTCTCAGTCAGCCCTGTCATAGACAACCTGTGGCAACTACTCTTTCATGTTGGGTGTGAGCGGCATGTGTAATCAGGGGCATGTGTGATATTCTTTCTTCACAAAAAATTAAAGGAAAATTCTTGAACTTTAAATGTGTGATTAATTGTGATTAATCATGATTAACTTAAATTTTCTATTATTAATCAGATAAATTGTTTTAATCGTTTGGCAGCACTAATTATAGGGGCATTTACACAGCCTGGTGATCAGGGTCCGTTTCTGATATTGGTGACTTGGGCAGTTGCCCAGGGTGGCATCTTGCCGGGGCCAGCACAGATATTTTTTGTCGTCCGTGGTGCGCTGGAATAAATAGTGCATTTAATCACAGCTGACACGATTTTGCTTCATTACTTTTTTCAGAAGCTGTGGTATGGGTATATCTACTCTTAGGGTGGACATAAAGGTATTAGATGAAACAAGGTAAGCCAGGCCATCCATTGGTGTCATTTGTAACATACATGCTTGAGAGTATGGGGGTTAAATTCTGCTCCAAAGATCGTCAACATTTAGGCGAGGGAAATTATCATTATCTATAATATTATTCATGTTTTGTGACTGCACTGTTTACAGAACAAGCAGCAGACCTAGCCCTTTGTTAGTAATCATATATATGCAATGCAGGCTGACTTGCACAGAGGCCATAGAAACTATTGGTTTCTATGAGAACTATACTGTGAGGACTATAACTATTGGACTGCTTTCAGTCTTTTTTTCAAAACTGGGGGGTAGCGATAGTAGGGGAGCCCCGGAGATAAAAAATCCTAAAAAAGTAGGCCTTAAAATACACTTTTCCGCTGGGATCAGAAGTTTTAGATCAAACTCCTTCCACAGTTTCAAAACCAAGATAGCATTTCATGGTCCAGTCCTTTTTAAGAATTCGATTTCTTTCCTTTGAACAAAAAATTTTCAATATGTGATGAACAACTGAACTGGTTAATGATTAACTGGTTAATTAATTTTTGCATTGTATTTTACCCTTCTAGGCTTGCCGTTGTGGCATTGCTTGCTCCAGTACAATCTATCTGATTTGTGACTCGTGACCTAGCTGAAGACGTGACATGATGATGTGATGTGATATAAAGACTTACATATGGAGAGCACAACCATGTTTCACATTAATGAAAGCTCTATGACTATATGCAATCTATCCTAATCCAACCAATTTTTTTTTTTTGCGCTGTATGTTCATTTTAATATAACCACTCTGGACTCAGTGACAGAATTTGGATTTAGTGTACAAACTCTTGCCCTCACCAAACTTTCGCAAGACCACTGCTGATCATTTTCTATTGAACTTACAGGGGTTTGTCCTGGGTTGCCCTGAATTACTGTAAGTTTAGCCTACCACTTTACCATCACTAGCAGGCCAATATCTGCCAAAATACTTCCACACACTATGCAGATTTAAATGGAAAAGAAATTCTTTAAACAATGAGACCTTACATACTAGGAAAAGAACAGTAAATAATCATCTTCAATAGCCAGGTTGGTCTAGTTGTATTAATGGGTTGCTGTATGTAAAGCATACAAAGTCTATAGTTAGCACGCATAATCCAACCTTTCTGGTCTCTTATCATTTGGTGTAATTGAATATGGCTAAATGTGTTCTTTTCCCTAAGTGGTGTGATATGGAAATATTTTATCAAAATAGATGAGGAAAAGATGTCTTGTCCTGAAAAGAGAAAAATTGATCTTTCCAATGAAAGTAATGATATTAGACCAGTCTGCCAAGATTGTATTCTGGGCACTTCCAGTGACTTCCAGTGGTACAGGATGCATATATGAGCAACCAGAGAGGCAAATATAAAAATATTTCACCTCTGTGTGGTAAAGTCTGGGTAGTTCTGGGAAAGAGTTTACAGGGTGCAATATCAGTATCTAGGCCTTCAGACACAGTAATGATTTTCCTCCCCTGTTAAAAATCCTAACTCTGAGCATGCACTGAAGATAATAAGTGACAGAAGCAGGTTTAATGAGGGCACAAGTCAGAAAACTATTTTAATAACAAACAAGGCAAAGAACATAAATTACAAATTGCAAAAGCCACTTTTCACCACAGGGTGGCAGACTAACCTTTCACATTATTTACCAATGGCCACCTCATGTAATTCATTAAGGATCAAGGAGTTTGTCACAAACATTGAAATGCTAATGTAAGACATGTAGTGAAATTGCATAAATTAGCTGAATAAAAAAGAATGAGAACGATACAGCAAAAGCAAATAAATGGGCATTAGCCTATATGGGATCAGGATCCACGTAGCCTATGGACCTGGATAGTCAGTTTGTATCCAGGACCTTCCAGAGACCATGGCTGCTTTGCAGTCAGGACGGAGGAGTGTTACCGCATGGCATCATTTGGCCCACCCATGTGAGAATGGAGACTACCGCACAGCCAAAGCGATCAGTAGGCAGGGCCGCCTTCCTCTGAACCTGGCCAGATTGCAATTGATATTACTTGTTTATAGCATTAATAAGCATTTGCCATATAGCCCTAATAAGGCTTCCACTATGTGGAGCCCATTCATCAAGAAAAAAAAGTCCTAATAATAATAATCAGTAGCATCTATTGCTGTCAATACCTTGTCTTGTCTTGTACTTGGTTTCCCTGGCTACAGAAATGGCCCATCAGACTATGTAGCCATGATGTAATGCATTCTGAAATGATGCAGCTCTGGAGCTTTCTGGCCCAGAAGACATCTCTGCTGTCTTAGGTGTGTAGAGACAGTTGAGTGTTGTCTGTGTCCTACAAGGAAGAAGCATTGTCCATCTGTCTGGTTTGCTAATTTGTCAGCTGCCAAATGTATATTGGCTGATGAAAACTCTCAAATGAAAAGCTGAAGAAATTGATGTGCATCTGTCTACCAGACAATGAGCTTTATAACATCAAACAAGGTTGTTATCACTTAAAGGATAAATCTGGTGCAAATCCACAGCCCTGTTGTTCCATTAAGTTAGCTGCTGGTCTATTTTTCGGTCTATTTTTTCCTGCAGACAGCAGTGACCTGTAATAATAGGGCTATCAATTGATTCACACCGGATTTCTACTTTAAACCATGTCTCCAGCCAAACTTAACACTTGGTCATCATTGCAAAGGAGCAGCAGTTTAGAGTGAACTGAAGTTGTGGAGGAATTTTAGCTTTTTCCAGTTGGCCATTGGAGGCCACTGAGTTTATACAAATGTGACAGAGACACCAACACGCTCACATAGACACTGCCAAATACACACACGCACATACAGAACACACTTGCATGAATGCACACACATGCACACAGAAACACAAGCCCACACATGTGCACAGACACACAAGCCCACACATTTGTGCGTGCACACACACACAAAACCTGAAAGGAGTGGCAGGAGAGAGGAGAAAGGAAGACTCTGGAGGAAACTGTCACATTAAAATTAACACTGGCCTACTTTCTCATGGATGAGTTCCCTGAATTCACGGCAATAAGAAAGCAGCCAGAGGAAAAAAAACAAATAGTCAGCCTCAATGTTGCCACCTCAGTGGCACAGTGTCTCTCAGTTTGCCCATGGGTGAGGCATGAGGACGGGCCAGTGTGAGAGCAGTCTGACAATACCGAGCCCAGAGCGTTCATGTCAGACCCCTGTCAAGAAAACCAGGAGGCAAAAAATAGAATGGAATAAATAAACAATTCATTCAGGTGGAAAATTGTTGGTGCTGTCTAATGCATACTAGGGGAGGGAATGCTGTGCATGAATGAAATGAAACTTTTTTGAGTGGGCCTATTTCATTTATATACTGTCGACATGGCAAATATCAAGGCTACAGAGAACAGCTCAGATGTTCTGAGTGGCAGTAGTTGATTATTTGCACAGAGTTAATTGTTTTTAAACCATTTATGTCCCAAAGGACACAAAAAAAGAATGCATAGAGAAAGACAGCGTTAGATGTTTAGTGATGAACGTATTGAGACTGATAGTCACTTGAATAATTACTAAAACTCCATGGGGGCACCAACCACACAAGAGGCCCTTCAGCTCCTGCATATTGATTTGCACCTTCTGCACCCTTAGCTGTACATGTACATGTCAGTTCATCCATAGCCATTATCTAGCCATTAACCAAGCTCATCTCCACCACTACCTCAATTTCACCTGATCAGTGTTAGGTTAGGACAAGGACAACAGCTTACCATCCAGGATTTAGTTTATGTTTGGTCGAAGCAGACTCACTCCCAGTGAGTCTCATCTTCATTTGATGTTTAGGCTGCCTGTGAAGGAATGGAACAATCATGTAACTTTAATACTGTAAGTACTACATGTAAGTCATATTTTATTGAACTTTGATGGTGATTGATCACACATCTCGCACCTCTTGTCTTTATGGATAATGAGAGAAATGAGAAAATGCCCTGTCAAATAAAGAGTTTGTCTGCTTTTGCACACACTGTAACTAATAGGTTCTAGAATCATCGCTATGGTATTGGTCATATGACTGACATAACTGTTCCGTTATTTGGAATGCAGATTCTAATTTGTGCCATCTGTCAAAGAGCTTGCTTTGGTCAGCTCACTAACATCATATGATGTATAGTTGACATTAGGCTGGGCTAAAAAAGCATACTGTGCTATCTGATTTAAAAAGCTCAGTTAGTCTAACTGAAAGAGACCCAATGCAATGTCAATTGGTTCTGTTTTATTTGACGTCTTCGGGCGACTCAAAATATGTTGCCTTAGGAGCAGTTTCAGAGTTGCATAATGAGCCGTGTCCTCATGACCGTGTATCCATGCTAATCCAACAACTCAAGTTGCATTTATCTGTGATGCACAAAGATCCTATATGTACTCTACTCTCACACCTGCATTGACCTGCATCATTAAGTGTAATAACCATCATGTGGACTTCATTCTCCCTTCATCCCATTCTCTCTTCCCTTTGCAACCAGCCTCCTCTTCGGTCCTTGACCTCCCCTCACCATTGTATTTGTCTCCCAGGCCTGCCTCCGGCACATGGGTCTCCTTTCTGACCTGAGTTTTTCTCTTCTCAAGGTTACAGAATTTGCTTTTTCATGGTGCCATCAAATGCATGTTCTAAGGAGTTTTCATGTGCCCAAGGCTGAGTGAAACACTTTGCACCTCTGTCTATAAAAAGCTTGTTAATTACCAGCTAGGATGAACTGTCAGGTCCACAGGCCATTTCTTCTAACTATTCCTTGTGCAGGAGAAGCTGCCTTTTCTAGTTACCCCCAAGTAGATGGAACACCTTGCCTGAGGAGCAAAGATTGCACACTATAGGCAACAAGCTGGTTAAAATCCTTACTTTCCATGGTTATGATTAAGTCGCTGTAAGAGTGTATTTTTTCTCCTACAAATAATTACACTTTCTGTACCAACCTTTGTGTAATATCTGTGCTCACAATTCCTGATACACATTTATCTTGCATGTTCAAGTTATGTTGGGTCATTTTATGTTTATACATTTATGTCTATGTGTTATGAAAGTAAAATCTGGCCTTATGCAGTAATTATGCATTAATGCATTAATAAAGTATCTGTCTGCATATCTCTCTGTCTATCTAAATAGGGTTGGGGGTAGTGCTTTGGAATGAAAGTATGTACCACTGCAAATACTGACCCTGAAAACACTCCACTCATAATGTTATTTTTACCACAGCAATTAGCCTTGGCTTATCTAATTAGAATGAATCATTTTGTTGTAGTTTTTAATTTTACTACAACAGTTTTCAAGGGATTGAAAAGAAACATCCAGGACTTTTGGAAAATAATCTCCATGTATCCTAAATAGGCTACAATAAATTACCTCACCACAAACTTGACATCATGGTCTATCTTAAAACACAGCAAAATAAAACAAAGCAGAGAGAATAGATAATAAATGATAAATTCAATGGTATTCATAAACCAAGTTTGAATCAAAACTGCATTGATAAAGCATTATAAACACATTCATAAAGGGTAATAAAGTATCTATAATACCTTAGAATACTGCTATAAGTGGATGTAACCATTCAGATGGTTGACATTGTGAAAAGATGACATTGTGACGTGTTGCAAAGCATTGTGATATACCAGGCTGGGCTTGTGCTTATGTTACAACCTGATAACAAGTCTGGTCATTACTATTTGTGAGTGGTAATATCACCTTATGTCAATCATTTTAAGGCATTATAAATATTTCATGACCCTTTATAATGCTTTATGGATGCAGATTTCATTTGAAGTGTTAGCCTTTTGTTTAAAGATGTTTTAACAGACTTTGTCTTACCTTTATTGATGGGACAGCTGAGTGGTGACAGGAAGCAAGCGGGAGAGACAGATGGGGTGAGCGCAGAACACAACCACAGACCTGTTTCAACCCTGGGTCCCCATGGGAACTTGGGCCCATATGTGTATAATAGGTTTCAGCCACAACACACCCCCTTGTGTTTAACTGGTTGGTAAAAACAATAAGCAGGGTGGGATTAGGGTTAGGGGCATAGAAACCACATTTATAAAAAGCCCATGTAGTACAATTGCATGGAAAAACTCACCAATTTAGACAGTGAATTCAGGAATAAAAAGTTTGTTACTCTTCCATGGTGTACATCTCTGCACATTTCCCTCCAGGGTCTTGCCTTCCAGGCCCTTGGTATTCATAGTCATTTGCATAATAACTAGAGGTGAATGTGGACCGACATGGTCTGATGCTCTGCATCACTTAAAGATTTTATGCAGATACTGAAGAAATAAGGCTTCCATTTTGTCAGGACTAGGAAATAAAATTTTAGTGCAGATGATGAAGTGGCCAAGATTGTGTTGAAATACAGAATGGGACCATTAGTGTTACAAGCTCTTTTTTTTCTTTTCCACTTTCAACTCACCTCATCTGGCACAGTTAAAGATAGATAGTTTACCTTACTTGGCGTCTTTACTTTCTTATGGATTTGGATGAATCAAATTGATCGGTCTTGCTAGGTTTGTTATTATTGCATGTTTATTACCACATTTATGTCATGAAATTAGAACTGTATGGAGTTTAACATAACCTTACCTCACCATGCAGCTTAGAAAACTACTGGCATCATCACAGTGTATGCTATATTTTGCTAAGGTAGGAACATTCTCAACAGGAGGTAGCAGCATCTGGACTTGCAACCAAACCTAGCCCTGAGCAGCTGGTGTGGAATAAAGTTCTCAAAAGAATAAAAAGAGCTTCAGTTGATATCAAGGCTATGAAGAAAATGCAGTGCAAAATGTGAATGCAAATGGAACAGGGTGTGTGTGTGCGCACTTGTGTGTATGTGGACAAATTGCATACTCTGAACACTTACTTAACAATGCCTCATCCACCAAGGCTGTTTTTGAATACTGAGTCTGCATCCCTGATTGAACAAAAGGCTGCTCAAGCTAGTGTTTGATTCTGTGAAAAGCAAACACCAAGACAGTAATGTAGAGGGGGCAAAACGCAGTTTTAAGACACCTTGAGTCATGGTATTTTCTCTTACTGGACCCATAAATGCTCTGTGAGTGGCCAGCTATCTTTAAAATATTAATTCTGTCAGTCATGCTGGATGAGGATAACACACAGTCAAGCTTCTACACACACACAGTGCAACGCAAATAGGCTACACAGGATTCGACATGGGTTTTAGAAGAGCTACATCATGGAAAACACCTTGACTGTAATGCACATAATAAAAATAGCCATCCTCCTTGGGACAGTAAAGGGTTTTGTGTGTGTGTGTGGTGGGAGGGGAGCTCCTGTCAGAAACAGCAACAAACACAATCCTTTGCAACATCTAATCAACACTAAGAAAAAGTGTAATGCGCTTTGGCCCACAGCAGATGATAAATGGAACATCTTCTCACACTGCCTGTTTGTGTCTGCCTGCCCTCTTTTGGCTTCTCTATGGCCTCAGTTGTTTTGGCTGTAGAAGAGGATCAATAAGTTTCTGGTTCTCTGCCTCTCTGTCCGTTGTTGTTTGTCCTCCCGAGACCGATGAAGGCCCCCTACCCTCCTTGCTGTTCTTCCTCCCCTGTTATGGAGTTTGTTTAATGAGAGTGTGTGTTTGCCACCGGGGGATAGTCATGGGAGGGGGATGGAAAGAGCTGAGCTGATGGTTTTAAGTCAGGGTGACGTTGATGAGTCTCTAATGCATTCCAGAGGGATTGTTGACTTGGCTGTTTTTTGCCCAGGGATACATGCCTTTACCTTGAGACTAATACAGTCCCTCCCCACTGTTCCAGGACTCGAGCCAGCCATTTGTAAAAGGTTAGGTTGATCCCTCTAAAATGAAAGGAAAGAGTGCATGTGGGGGAAAACTGTACAGGGCACTTTGAGGTGTGCATAGCTCTGTTTGTGTGTGTGTGTGTGTGTGTGTGGATAAAATGTTAATGCAGTCAACTGTAGAGCTGTAACAGTTAGTCTGCTGTGGCTCTTTTTCATTTGCATTTTAAATGCCCATTGTTGACTCTCCATTGCTAGAGGTGACATAAGTGATAGGGGTGTAGGCAGTAAGACTGGGGTGTTGGCAGCAAAGCCCAAAGTCATTAGTTCGAGTAACACATGAATAGCACTACAGCGCTTCTGTCTGTCTGTGTGCTGATGTCAAACAGCGGGGGTACATCTCTGATCTCCCTCCTCTGGAAGGCAATCCTAACTCTGTCACGTCTAGCCTACAGGCCTGTCAGAGAGAAGGAGGCTTCCCCGGGAGAGTCATATCAGCTGTTTGGATCCCACAGTGCATTTATCCCACCTTGCATTGTTTCTTCAAACATACAGTTGGAACTCATCAATCAAAATGACCCAAAAAGGAAATCCATGCCAAAAGTCAACAGACTGGACTGTGAGTGGGTAATTTCACGCAAAGCAAAGCAACACAGGGAAACCCAGACCAACAATTGCCTATGTGAAACGGCTAAAGCTTTTGAAGACTGCCATATTGTCCAGTCCTCCTCCACTGATAGTTTCAATTCTTCTTTTGTTTTAATTTTTCAAATAATAATTTGATAGATTAATAATAATAATAATAATAATAACAACATAACAATAATAATATAATAAAATTATTATTATTGTTGTTGTTGTTGTTGTTATTATTAATAATTATAATAATAATTAAATTAATAATTTGATTGGTTGAATCTTTTTAAAAAGTACAGGTAACACCTTACAGATCAGTATTAAGAGGTTAATTGGTAACAACTCAGGCTGCTAAATAATAATAAAATAATAACTGAATAATTAGTGTTTAATTTTATGTTATTTCTAAACAATAACACAATATTTGTTGTAGTAATAAGTCAATAACAAGATGGTAACAACAATGAATTATTTTGTTGTTATGGTGAGATTTGTTGGTAAGGCTTAAAATGAATTAATGAAATGGTGAGATCCATTATTCATTTCCAGTAATTATCTATGTGCTTTCATAGAAGTTACATGGAATCAGGGCTATAAAACAATTTTTGCTTGTTTAAGTTTTACTACAATGTAGTAGCTACTCCAAAAATGGCAATGCATCAAATTGCATTGGAGCTTGAATTAGATCCATTTACTGTAATGGAAATGTGATAAAACAAACACAAATATATTTGGTGTTAATATTAAAATAAATATCTAGTTCACAAGATGATGCCAAGATAATGCTAATTAGCACAGCTACCTTTTCTTAAATCCCCAAGCCCAAACTCCAAATCTATGAACAAGCAGCCTAAAATAGACATACAATACCCTAAAAACTTTATTTTTTTATATTCTTCACCATTTCGGTCGGTACATCCATTTATTATGACTTGTCTGCCATGTCCACAGTCCACACAGGAAATGTTGTTCCAGCCTAGCCATTATCTGTTGTGTGCAGGCAGGACAGAGGAAGTGGAGCTGGAAAAGGAAGGGGAGTCAAAGTAGGCATGATAGGTGCCTACTTGTTACTTTTGATGTATCTATTGTATCTATTGATGATTTAGCACAGTAAACATTTTAACAACCTTAATCTTTTTCAGTGGTATTATAATCACCATGTATCATCATTAGTATATATTTATGGATCTTTTATTTTGACACCACTTCTGTTTCTTTGCACACATTAAGGAAGTAGCCTGAAGCTAACCTCATACCATGCCTCACACTATGTGTGGTTCAACAATTCCATTGACACCTGATTATGGGAGTGCACAGCAAAATGTGCACTAACTTTTGCTGGTGATTTAGTGCAGGTCAACTTGTACATGTTCTCTTTATGCTTCAGTGGAGTCCAGTGGGGTGTTTTAGCAGGGAGTTAAAGTAAATTGTCATGTATGGGCAAACTAGCCTAGCTGCCATTTTATGATCTACAGTTCTATGTTTATGTCTTCATTGTCATCTGTGTTTGGTTTGTCATGGTGTTATCATATATCACCACTGTAAACTGTACAATTCAAGATCCAATATTATTTGCTGCATTTTCATTTTGGAGTATTAAATGGATCAAATCTCACCTTAAATCTCACCTTATTACCCCATCAAATAGTGGTTTATTATTTAGAAATAACATGGAAATTATTCATTAATTATTCAGCTATTATCCAGTAATGTGAGTAGTTATGAGTTGCTACCATGTTACCAAGTTATTACCATAAAACTACTCTCTCATTACCAAAGTATTACCATGCACATATGGGACATTGCACTACAAGACCAATGGGTAAATCTTTGTATCTGTGCTGTAGCAAATGTGGACTTAATATAAAGACAGAATTGTGTGGAGACTGTAGACAGCAAGGGACTCGTAAAGCATTGAGGAACACAGCGGCAATCCTAATCCATTGTTGCCAAAAAAGGAGCTCACTCTATTCTGTGAGTTTATTTACAGTCTTGCCATCAGAAAAGCCATAAATATGTCGAATGACTCATTTCAGAGACACAATAGCAGGCGCATTACAATCCACTAACTGCTGTCAGTGGAGTAAATTTAGCGCGTATCCATAAATCTTCCAAAATGAACGTGGTTACATATCCATATTATACATGCATACAAAACGTTCCATACACCACTGTTGCCTGGGCTGTACGGCTGAACATACAAAAGCTCTGTTGGCAATATTAGACTGAATTTCTTATAAAACACACTCACACACACACACACACCAAGCAGGTCTTGTCACACAAACCAAGCAGGATGGGCAAATTGACTAATCGGAGATGCAGTGGGGCAGCTAGGACAGGCCAAATGGCTGCCTGTGCGGAGCCGACGCCTTGGAGATCTCATTTTCACCCCTGCCATAATGAATTGCATGGGTGTCATGTTGTTTATGAGCTGCAAGAGTGTAAACATTTACTGATAGATCGGCTTCCATGGATCAGCCAATGAGGCAGAAAGCAGAAAGATACCTACTATGAAATGCAGGAAGAGGGATGTTGAGCAGAGCAGGGTATCATTTAGATTTGAACTGCACTGTAAAAAAAAAAAAAATTAAAAATTAAAAAATGCTGAAACATGCCTTTGGTTGAAATGGTGAAAGCAGCAAAAACAAGTTGTAACATTACCATACGTCAGGGTGAGTGATGCATCTAAACTACTGCATCAACCAGCTGGTTGAATACCCTGTGCAAGCAACGAAATACACTGCACAATATATAGACAGCCAAGCAAAAAATATAGAAGTAATTGTATCATTAACAAACTATTTTAGGTTAAATGTAAAAAGAAAAAAGAGATTTGAGAAAGAGATCAAAGAGATTCTCATGACCTTTTGGTGCAATTCTCCTCAACCTGAGGCCATTAATTTGACTTAAGTAGAGCAGAGGGCCTCAGGAGACTTGAGAGAACATGGAACGACACATCAACACCCCGGCAAACCATTACAACAGCGGGCTCCCACTGATCCCGCGGTGCCTAAGCATTGATGTCCCCTAGTGTGCAGTGCAGAAAATGGAACTGAAAGAAATTTACTGTTACAGTTCGCTCTCCACATCCCTAATACCTAATATATATATATATATATATATATATATATATATATATATATATGTGTGTATATTTTTAAAGTTTCTGGAATCACATTGGAAGACAGTGGGAAGGGGGTAGAGATTTCATGCCTGAGTCTCTTTGCTCAGCTCCATACCTGTGCTTCTTCTCTGTAGGCACTAGATAACATTAATAATTGTAAATGCAATTTTAATCTTTGAACACAGACAGTGCACAATAAAACATTAACTTTGTTTGATAGATCAAATATTTTAAATTGCAGATAATGTTATTTTTTTCCTGCAACCTCTGGTCCAACAGTGAGATGCACACCCCAAACACAGTGAGATGACCACCTGTTTGCTGTGATAATTTGTTTACTTTTTTGCATTGGGTGCTTTATCACTTCAACACTGGGGTTATTTGTCTTGAAGCAGCATCCCACTGAATGCAAATGGCTGAGGCTAATCCAATGCAGTCATGATTCCTCTCGCTCCAAGAGCCAGCGAGAAGCAGCATCTGTTTCATTGATTGTATGATTTTCAAACAGCATCCTTTCCCTTGTATGCATCCTCCGTTGCCCTCCCTAAAGCCAAAACCCTCTTGGTGGATTTTATAGATTTCCGAATTAAATCCGCAAAAGATGCACTGTACTTAAAGATAGGCGGTATACATGTACAGTGTGGACAAATTGATATGCTTATCAGCTGTACTCCTGGATCCTGGTCACAGATGCTGCACAGCTACCCACTCTCCACACACACACACACACCAACACACACACACACACACACACACACTGCCTGAAAGCCTGACAAATGTGGGCATGATTGACTGAGAACAACTGGGGCTGGCAGTGCGCAGCATGGCTCCCCTCCTTTCCCTCCGCCGGGGGAAGAAGGAACAGCAGCTGCTACAGGCCATTATACCGCCATAAAAACAAGAATAATCAAACTATTTCATTGTGTGCAAAACATGTGGTGTGCAACTAGGGGGCCCGGCAACCTACAGATCTGAGATAGGGTTGTCACTAGTGGGACTGCTCACCATGAAGTGTACCTTCACCCTCTCCCTCAAACCATGGAGTAATAATTCATTATAGGGATATTGTGGCACAAATCAACCCATTACTCTGCTGTTTGAGGTCAATGAGTGCTGTAAGTAGGAAAAGAATGAGAAGATTTGGTACCACATAGACTGAATAGCATTAAGGCAGTTAACTGGGCATAGACACTCAGTTTTCTAAGCCTTCATCAGTACTTTGTTTTTTTGTTTTTTTTCATGCACTTTCTGTTCTTTTCGGCGACCTCAAACAACAGCACAATAGATTGAGTCACCCCCGAATATTCCTTCAATGTGCCACTAGTATTCTCATTCTCAAGCACTTTGTTAAGATGTTAGACGGAAAGTTTTTTTTTTCTTTTTGTTTTTGTTTTTTTGTAGGCTGAGGTATGCGTTTAAATCCAAATTGGAGCCTACAAGCAAAACACATGTTATTGAGAAACTCATAATTAAATTGAAGAAGCACTACATGGCACACTACATTTGCTAGAGGGAGTCACTGTGCTTTCCATCCATGATAGTCAGACACCCTTAATGAAATAACTTCTATTTTCATCTCATTTGTCATCCCAAGTGAATAAAATGCAACATTGAAAAATGCCATTTTAAATAGGGTTGTGTCTGCCTCATTGTGAGACAGACTTTTCTCAGCCTCAGTCTTTATGCACATCATGTCCTATGCTATGCCAACCAGCCCATCATGTCTCCAGCTATATCTCCTCTACAGTACTAGTAAAGATAAATAGTACAGAAGAAATAAGTACAGAAGATGGCCACTGTTACCACCACAGTATAAAAAGAATACCAAAGTAGAGAGGATCAAATTGATTCTCTATGCTATTATCCCTAACAGGATGTTCACAGCATTTATTATGCACATGTGATCCATTGGCTTCTCTCTGTTTCCCTCTTAGCATATGCCCATTCAATGGCTATGTCCCAATAATGACACCCAATAATGTTTTCCTCAACATCTATTAAATAATTGATCGTTTTATGTTGCATCTGACCGCCACACTTGACTACAGTCAGTCACAGAAATTGCAGTAGGGCAGACATTAAAGGGGGCTATCACCCTGGGTGAATCCTGCCATGATCGGAGGGGATGATTAGGATAGGACTGACGTGTTGGCGGCACAGATTACTGTATCAGAGTGACAATCAGAATGTTTACTACATCTGCAGTATGCAATCCCAGTGGAGGCCGCAGCCCGCCCACACTGCATTTTAATTAACTTCTTAGCAATTAATACCGCAATGAAAATTAGCTCGGTTAATCGCCTTACACGCTATGATTTATAAAACATATATAGGGCTATGCAGTAGTGTGAAACAAGCAGTGCGTCCCCTCTCCTCTCTTTTAAAGGCTGTGCAGCACTAGAAGGCTCTGCCAGGGGGATAAAATCAGAGGTAAAAAAGGATACACTGACTAAAAAAACTTTCATGATAATTCAGCTGTGTCTCCTGGGAGTCCTTTACAATAGATTATTTCATTTTCAAATAAACTAATCAAATAATGAAACTTATCTAAAAGATTTCTTATTTAAAAAAAAAAACAAAGCTACATTAGCTTCACTTAACAACATTACATTTTTCTCACTTGTTTGTCCCTTTCCACCTCTTCCTCCCATTGACTTTGAGGCATCAGGGCATTTCAGCACCTGTTTTAAGGTGTCCTCTACCAATTCATTTTGCTCAACCAAGTGGAAATGAGGAACGATAGCCTTTAATAAGGCTCTAGGCTTGATAGGTCACTTTTAAACAGTATCTTTACAAGCTGTCTGGCTATTTATAGGTGATGGGCATGAAGGATTAGTGCAGATCCCAAGAGTCCAGTTGGGAGCCTGGAAAGAAATGACTTTGAGGGCTTTTTTGGCAGAGAGCACAGCCGAACATTTCAAATGTCCAACAACCCAGCTGAGGCCACAGTGCAAAAGCAGTGATGTATTCTGACTGTCCAGGACACAACCATCATTCTTAGAAAGTGTTTCTGTGAGCCAGTCTATCTCAAAACAGTCTACAGTTTTGATCAAAACTCGGGATAATGCTTTGAGGTAAAAACATACCACATTAAATAATTTCAGCTCTTTGTCACAGACTAGATAGTGGGTCACAGCCATAACGATGATATAAAAACGTTTGTCTGCAAACTTCCTCTGTGTCCAGGACAAATGTGCCACTGCCACACATACAGAATTTAGGTCATATATTCAAGGGCTGGCTGCTTCTTCTGGAGAGAAACAGAAATTATTTCATTTTTCTGCCTGAAAAAGTGCCTAGGCTGTGGGAATTTCTCAATTCATCAGGCGTGTTTGTTGCCTGAAGGGAGACGATGAATGGAGACGTCTGAGCCCGAGAGAACTAGAAGTGCACACAGGACGGAAACCAAGACCTCTGTCAGCCTTATGGCGTTTCAGAGTGTGACGGCTCCTTTGGCGGAGAACTCGGACACAGAGAGTACTGGCGCCAATTCCGTCTCCTTCTCCCATCTGTAACACATCTTAGTGATGGTTAGGGTTATACGCAAGACCACTACCACACCTGCTGTCCTCTCCATCTGGGTCTGTGTGTAATTGTGAAAGTGAAGGAGGAGGGGGGCATTGGAGTTCCAAATTGCTGTTGCAGGACAAGTATAAATGTCTCCCAGGGTGTAGGCCAATCACTCTGCCCTTCTGCATACTGGACACAATTTGTCCTTTTGCTGGGTTGGGCAAATTTGGGGCGCAGTCAGGCAACGCCATCCACTTGCACCCAGGGATTCAGGTCATATTTTATATTTATCAGCTTTCCACCAAAGGTGCTTGGCTTGCTATCTGGTCATGGCCCAGGGCAAAAACAGTATGTTCTCTGAAAAGGTGTGATCTCCATTGTGATCTATGTATATCTGTTCTTGCTATCGCTAGACTATTTCTGCCTAGGTGAAGTCTATAAATATACTTTTGTTTGTTTGTTGTTTTTTTTTGCTGTTGATGGTTAAAGTCTCCCATTGACTACAAACAGAATAATATATAATATCAAGATGTGAAAGAGACACAACTGACCATTAAATGTCAGGCTTGTCTAGTTCCCCAGTAGACAAACAGTAACAATACTTTTGTGTTATATAATGCTTTTCACCCACAGGGGAAATGTTTAGCCTCTGTGCCTCATGGTATAGTGGATCTAAGGAAAGCCTGTGAATTTCATCACATTTCTTCCTATACCTGGCAATGCTAATCCAGGATGCCATCAGGATCAAAATACATGCCAATCTTATATGTGATTTTGTGATATGTGATTTTTCCTTAGCAACAATAATTTACATAATTTATTGTCATATATAAAAAGGTATGTTATTACAGAAATTCTTCCTAGAAATATTGAACACTCACACACTTTGCCTTAATGTGCTGAGTAGCATTACATAAGTGAAAGGTAATGTATCATTACTGGTGTTAAAGAGGTCAAACTGAACAATTTCCAGGAACAAGTTCAAGATTGTGCAGAGATTCAGTTCAACAAAGTTCAGACACCATTTTAACTTCCATGGAGGACTGACATGGTGTCTGGTGTCTGGGAGACTTTCTTTCTTCCTTTTCCTCACCCCCACAAGGGAGCCATTTCATTACTTGGAAGAAGTTCAGCATAGCACCATCTCTTAGATTCTTAAGGATTCTACACCCTCATCTGAATCTCTTTAAACTTTACCCCTTGCCCCCGGAATCATTTCAATTAGTGGGGAAAGGGCATCTCTGTAAGGGTTTAGCTTAGCTCAAATGGCTTCCCTTGCGTTTTAAAATTTAATGGGAGGTGGCATGGACACAGGGTCGAGAAGAAAAGCCCAGGAGAGTTCAGGCAGCTATTACCCTCTCTATTCCAGGCTTCTCTCAGCCAACTGGCACAATCTCTACATGGTCTACATTGTTACAAATATAGAAAGAAATGAAGAAAGAAAAAAAAGAGAGAAACAAAATATCTTTACATGTTGGTTCTTAAAAAACGAAACTACATTAACTTCACTTAAGGAAACCAAGCAGACCTGCAATTGTCTTAGCACTAAATCAGTTGACACTGACCATTTTATTATTTTTATTATGTGTGCGTGCATGCGTGCGTGTGTGTGTGTGTTTGTGTGTGTGTAAGTGGGTGGGAAGGTGGGCATGAGAGTAATCTGTTCACCACTTTCACTGCTCCCTAATGACTAAAGGCCAGCCATGGCAGAGAAGGTGAACAAGCATAAACCATGTCATAAACTGTCACTTCAGAACAAAGCATCTAAATGAAGCCATCAATTATTCAGGAGCGTGAGCCAGGGGACATGGAACAGCGCCTGGCGTTGTATACATCCTTCTGGTACCTCATGTGTGAATAATTGTGTTTTGAATGTTTGTGGATTTGAATGCACCTTACGCATTACCAAAGACTTACAGATTAGGAGCGGACAAATAACACCTACTCTTCTCAGTCATATTGTACAGAATGTGCTAGTTAAGAAACAACTTCTATATTTTTTTTAAAACATAGCTTCTTTTCCATATAAAATTACATATTTATGTTTTATTTAAATTCATGTTTTGTTTTCAGATGTAATTGTTACACCTGTACAGTTACTAAATTAAATGTTCCCTCAGTTCTGTTGCTCACTGACAGTTAGAACCTTCCAGAACAGCCTCACAGCTGTGGGATGTCATGGCTTGGTCTGCTCTCTCTATTCAGGAATGATAAAGCAGCCCAATATGTACTAATGTCAACAGTTCAGACACCTGGCCCAGTACGGAAGAATAACCATGCTCTCTTGTATGCTGGGGCCATGTCTCTTTTGAGTAATGACCCACCTCTAAAATGTGTGATAAATTGGTCGGGTATCACTAGAGTGGGTGCTTAGCCTCCACTCACACGGACTCATCCTCAGGGATTTGATGTGGATTACCAGGGGGGATTGGGAAAAGTGCACCCTCCACACCTACAGTGCGCAGTCCTCTCAGTTATGGCTCATTGGCTTAGGGCTCCAAGTCTCGGCTTTCATTTTCAATGCTAATGGCAGAACTTTGTGTGCCAAAACACACCACACCCTTGTATGCGTACACACACACACACACACACACACACACTACCACTCACACACACTGGCACACAAACGGGCACACACACATGCACGCACACCCTCACACACTACCACTCACACACACTGGCACACAAACGGGCACACACACATGCACGCACACCCTCACACACACCTTTGGGAAGATTTTTGATACCTTGCGGAGTGCCAGGTCCACAACCCACTCCATTGCTGAGGAGTGCAGAAGTAGTTTGTAAACACTGCTGAAACAACCTACATAAAGAAAAATGAGCTCAAGTGCCTTGGTAAACATCGCAGTGCAAGGCATGCAAGCAATGGATGCTCCAACCCAAGGTCTGTGATATCCTTGCCCTCTAACACTTAGATATTATGGTCTTTGTTTCAACTGCCTTGTGATATTGTGGTACTCATATATCAGATCACACATACAACCTGAGAATAGTAATTTGACATTCAAACAAAAAATAAACTTCAAGAGAACATTGATTTGTAGTGTTACTGTTTCCACTGTAGACATTCCAGCCAGTTCACACACACACACACACACACACACACACTGAAGCTGAAGATGAAGTGGGAGCATGCATCACAACCCAGCTGGTGAGCACGCAAGAACACAAACAAGCTCCCCCGTGACCACGTTCTCACCGAGTCCAATCCATTCCTCCCGCAGCTATTTGCTATCTGTGGAACGGTCTGGGTTCTCAAAGCTGTGAAATGTAATTTCTCCACTCGTCCACCCCTGCAGGTTGCTGCCGAGCACATTTCAATTTAGATTGGACTCAACTGCTTCATCAATTATGGAGCATTTTGGGTTGCAGGGAACGAAGAGAGAGCGAGTGTGCGGTTTACTCTACTCAACTGACCAATTCACAGGTGTCTCACTCAACACCAACCACTACCACTATTCTATTACACATTATACACACACACACACACACACACACACACACACACACACACACACACACACACACATACACGTACACTTACCTTTTAGCAAAAGCTTCTATTCATATGCAGACAGCTCATACACTATGGAGTATGGAGTCCTCTGGAACTAGGCTTTCTGAAAGCTCTCCAGGCTGATACAGAAGAAATTTCTGCGTCGACATCCACATTGAAAGGAAAAGAAAAAAAAAGATGTAGAAATCACTCAGATATCTCGCAGGGTTCAGTCAGTCATATCCAAGTGTTAACAGAGTCTGTGGAGTTATGAAGAAATAATGTAATGGTGTGTTGAAGGGAGAGTTGCAGGTCTGTCAAATTGGTATAGGTGGAGTACTGTGAACTATTTTATAACCTTGCTTTAACATGCCAACTAAACCTAAACCATGAAAAAAGATAAAAAGGTTGGGTTTTGCACCTCATTAATGGTTTCCCCCCAGTCTGCCTAATTTTCAGATAGGGGTGTGCTGAAGGTATTATTTTTTCAGCAAAGTACAAACTAATTGTGCTGAAGGTTTGATTCAGTCACTTTGCATGTGACGTGACTGCAAGTTTCACAACTCATCCTAACCATCAATCATAATGACTAAATATGATATGATGGCATGTTTTCTGTCCCACTCTAATTACCTAAATTACAACTTATATAATGCTGTGTACCTTTTAGTCAAGCAACAGACTACTTTTCATTTATTTCAGTCCTAAGAATACCTTTGTAGTGCATGCACCAGCATGACAACATTGCCATTATACAACTGGACCACCTTCTCTATGACATTTTATTTCCATTCTTGTACCCAATCGAGTGACAAAGCTTTGTGATGTCCATATCCAGGGTACACAGCAGAGATGTATGATAGCAGCATTTCAAAGTCTGATCATGGGTAATCTGATGATCCTGCCATTACCCCGTCTGCATCGGTGATAAACAGGATATTTACTGATCTAGTTATTGGATGGCTAGAATGTACTGAAATGCATGGTTACATTTAGCAGGGAAACATGGAAACCAATCTTCATTAATGCTTCATCATATGACATCTTAGTGATTTAATGTCGGCCAAAACGCACATCCACCTCGGAATGCACTCCTTTAATTAGCATTTACAGAATGGGTGCATTAAAGTAGATGGGAGGTTCATCGTTCATTTCCAAGTAATGCACATCTGCACCGGTTCTCCATCTGATATGCTAATGAACAATCTATGAAGGAGTCGATTGTCCTCTGACTGGATTCATTTTGCCCATTTGCGAATGTAGTCAATACATTGCTACTTTACTCCCAAATTTCCCATTGAATGCCAGTGCAGAAATTTTACGCCTGGCTGGACACATTCTACCCCCTCGTGATGGTGTTTCAGTCATTTCGTATTTTGTGGTGGAGTTAAAATTTCAAATCGATAACTGAGCCATTCCCTCCTCGAGGGGACGTCACCAAAACGCAGGTCTGAGAAATGTTGATTATCCAGCCTGAAAATGGCCTAAAATTATGTCCAAAAGGCACTGGGTTGGCACACAGAATCAGGACTGCCATCACTGGCTCACACACACCTCCACAGACACACACACACCTCCAGACACATGCACATGCGCACACATGCACACACAAACACTCCATGGTCCAAATAGATCAATGAGGCCTATCAAAAGGCATGGGTAAGACAATGGCATGGGTAATTCAGGGTGTCTTATAGCCCTTAAACACAGAGCTATCTGTGTAATTAACCATGAGCTTTTCAAAAAGCATGCTGGAGAGATGAATACACAGACACCGAGAGGAGAGGGATCAAGTGAACGTCCGTGGCAAGGACGTTTAAGCCACGATTAATTATGTGTGATACTTGTCCACCAGTGGGTTTGCTAGTGCACTCGACCCCAACTGGGGATGTGTGGTGGGCTAAGCTGATTAGAGTTGATTCTGTGCTGTTGTGCATGATGGCATGGGTTAATGGAATAATGCGTGAAGCCAACAAGCATATGAATGCAAATATTTACCTTTTTCGCCTCAGGATTGGGGAAGAATTAGCATCCTATTTGCATCAAAACACATTGGTATGTGCAGGAGATCCAACGTCATGGCAATCAGATAATGTCAGGCAAAACAAACACGATGATCCCCAAGCTATTTTAGCCAAGAAGGGGAGACAGCAAGACATGAAGTATAGAGGAAAAATGACAGCTCTCCATTCCTTTTAAAAAGAGAGGTTCATTCCACTTCAAGGCATTCTAAAAAATAGCATTTTAAAGCTGACCAGTTCTGTTTCACTCAGCTGAAAGATGCTGGCCTGACCTACTGAAAAATTAACAGAAAGTCTTAAAGTCAGCTTCCATCTTCTGTGGCCACAATCAAAGAGAAACATCAACAATACATGCTCGGTTCCTGATATTTACCAATATTTACTGCACTTGCGCTCAAACGCGTTCCTTTAAACGCTTGCAAACCAGTGTGTGCAAATTCTAAAGACTGAACAGTTTCAACACTTTTGTTTGCCATCATAATGACAGGAACAGATGCTTGTTTGGGGAACGTTCTGCTCAGATTAGTGTAACAACTCAGTCACAGGCACAGAGGTGTCTCCGCATCACTTTACTTTCCAATTAAAGGATAAACACACACAGTCTCATGGTGTTCTGGGAACTAATGGATAGCTGTCACTGAGGAGGGTCAGAGGGTCCAATATATGGCTATTATGAAGCAGCACAAACAAGAAACAATGTACATCGACCAAATTACAGCTGACACAGCTTTTGCCTATAAGCTTTGAATATAAGCTGTCAAAAGAAGCCAATTTCTCACTTAATAACTAAGAGGCTGTGGTATATTGCAGATGCGGCAAAAACTGCATCTCAGGGCAAGCATGTATCACCATAGTTTTCCGCTCATCTGTCTTCTTTTACAGTTGTGTGGAAAAGAAGGGTGGTGTGTGTGTGTGTGTGTGTGTGGGGGGGGGTCGTTGAAGATGCCGACGCAGTGCTTGCGGTGAGGCTATCAGTGGGTTTCCAATTATTTTTGATGAAAGAGATAATCAAGCAAAGGCATCACCAATGTGTGGATGTGTTATTCACACGTAAACAAGTGACAAATGAAGCTTCTGAGTGCCATTTACAGTGCATTAGGTATACCTTACACAAGATTTGATAGGGGACGTCAGACATCAATAAATGTTCGATTTCTTCACACAACAACGTGATATCAAAAAGAATACAGAGTGAGAGCACACAGAATTGCCTGTCCTCCGAAGGACGGCGGAGAGGAGTGAGACAGACAGGCTTGGCAGGCATCGCCACTGGGCAAGGCTGATTCCATACTCCTCTCTCTCCTATTGACATGCAGACGGTGCCGTGCTGTTTTGGAAGCACTCCATTTCTCCATTTGCTGTCACTTTGAGTCAAATTAGAGCAGTAATGGAAGGTTATTATATGACCCTTGAACCAGGGCAAATGAAAATAAATAACACTCACTTGGGGGGTGGGGGTGGGGTGGAACTTGGGAGGGAGAAAAAAGGTGCTCATAGTAAACTAGGCACAGTTACCCCACCACAACCACCCCACCTCTCATCACTCCTGCCCCACGTCATACGTAGCCCATCGCTTTACTGCCCTCACAGGGAGTCCAAGCCCCAATGGAGCTCATTCCCATCGTCTTAGCCTGGCTAGCTTCATACCCCGTAACCCTTCCCCACTCCTATGGAAGGGCTACGGGAATAGGGCAATACTGCACAATGGGATTTCCAGCTCATGGAAGCACCAAACCACAATTCCCTATAGTGTTCAAAGTGATTGGGATGAATGTGAAATGCAGATTGCTCGCTTTCTTTCTCTCTCTTTCCCTGCAAAGCTAAGAAGGACCAGACCAGAGCGAGAAGGGGCTGCAGTGCCGCTGCAACAGCTTTACGGAGATCGGGGAGGCTGTATGGAATACTATCCGCCTCGCTTCCGCTTGGAATCCCATGAACTGTAATGAACCCCTCGACTCAAGCTTGAAAACAAGATACTCACCAACACAGGGAGAGAGGCAAGAGTGGTGTAGCTTGAAGCTTGTGGTTTCATGGACGCAAAGGATATCATGAATTGATAAATTGCCATTAGGGCCGAGTCGCTTGGCTCACTGGATGATGGACAGGTTAAGCTGCCTCCACTGACACGCTGCCAGCCTCTTTAGTCACACAAACAGCCTCCATGTGATGCTCTATCTCGACACAACCAGGAGATTTCACTCCCTTACAGTTTTCCATTCTCAAGTGATAATCACCTCTTAACATTTGAATGCATGTGTGCACACACACACAAATACACCGAGAGAGACACACACACACACACACACACACACTTCATCCACAGAAAAAATATGTTGATAAGCTTGGAGGAGAATCTTCGATGAATGGAACTTACTTGACCCTCCATCAGACTTTGATGTATCATCATGCAATTCTCAACAGATAAAAAGTAAGGAAGAACTGCTGACATCCACATGCCGTCTCTCGGTATTAAAATGCTCCAAGGTATAATGCACAGTCCCTTCCCCACACCACCTCTCATCTAGCTTTGCTTTGATCAGACAGACTATATATAATAATAATACCAATGAGAGGAGGCATCTGAACCACACATCAGCATACAATAATATTTCACCCAGTGGACTCTGCCCGCCTTGCCCTCGCCCGTTCTCACAGATGGCATCTCCTGAGAGAAGGCAAACATGAGCTGAAGTTCACCACAGGCAACAGCGTTTCCCCAAGACACAAACAGCCTACACAAGACATTATACATACTGGCTGGTCTTTTCCCAGAGAGGAGTAGGCTCATAATATTTGCGGCTATATCTTTCAATATGACTGTATTCTTTATCAAAGTGCAGCTCTCCTCATCATTACTGCCTCACCTCATGAGGAACAATACGCTTTGAAGTGTAAAAAATTCTTCTCTGGCCACAACACTGTCTTTCTTTCTCTCCGTTTCATTAAAAAACACACCACACACACACACACACACACACACACACACACACACTCTTATACATGTACACTGTTGTTTTTAAGCTTATATATGTGCTTTCTGTGTCTTGCCAGAGACAATATAGTTTTGTTTGTGTCTGTGTACAGAATGTCAATAATACATACGTGTACTCACAATCAGACTCTCCTCTCTGCCTGGTGGAGGTCATCTATGCAAACTTATTATGTGTTTCCTACTGAATTTCAAGTGCAGCCAGGCACTCTTGTCCAATTATTTATTCATTCATATCATCTGCAAATATTCAAATTGTCTTTACTGTATGCCTGGCTATCTTATGGGGGGAAATAGAATAATGGGCACAATATGGTTAGCTTATTGTGAAAGCTAATGGCTTTGTCAGAGGTTGCCTGAGAGGCAATGATAACACTTATTCATGCTGTCCCTTGTAAAAGAAATGCATCTTTTTCACCTCTACTTTTCTCTCTTGGGAACAAAACACTACGAAGTCAAAGCAGCTTCCCTTCTCTCTCCAAACAAAAACAATTTCAATGACAAAGACATTAATCTGCTGTTTATCCCTTCAGATATCATACTGAGCCGCATGGAGAGGACTTGAAAATTAGCTCTGTTATTTAGATATGAAATAACCTTCTGTCAATGCCATTCACTTCCACCTAAATAGTTTGCTAACAGAGAAATCAGACAGAGCAATTAGAAAAGGATATTTTGACATAAAACCTAGCAGGCAATCATAATTTTTCTTAATAAAAGCAAAGAGATATACAACACATCCTAAACAACAAGATAAGCTTTTGTCCTCAAAAACAACAGTTTTTAAAAATAGCTTGAAAGATATAGCCGCAAGTAAAATAACCCAGGTCTTCTCAAATAGACACTAGTACTCAATGAGGATTAGGGCGGAAGGACATTTTCAGCTCAGCCAGCTCCGCCTCGGTTCCTTTCGAGAATTGGCCTGCGATTGCCATATTTCATTATAATGGGATGGTGTGAGAAATGGCTATTGATTGCTGTGATAGCATCTGTAGCCTTGCAGACCATATCAATCCAAAGAACATCGTGTCAAGCAGGTTGTTGAAAATCTATGAAGTGTGGAATGCCATTACAGCTTCATTACCCACTGAATCCTACTCACATAAGCCTGTCATGATAAACACACTAGGCTTGTTCAGATCGTGGTAAATTAACCCTGTATAAATAAACTCACAGCAAACATTTAGCTCAGGCTCAGACAAAAACCCAGGATAGGAAGCCAGAGCAGACAATTATGCAAATAGTAAGAAGGAGTGTGCCTCACAGTAACTGCATTAAACAATGAACACTGACAGCCGAGCAATCCACACTGCTTTCATTGTGTCCAAATTCACATCAATACTGTTAATAGGTCACTAACCTCAGAAGGATTTCCCTCTGCAAAGATCTGCTGACCTGTGACCAGGGCTTTACAATGGCAGCTGCTCAGCCAATGACTGTGGCTGTCCTGTGTAGTTATCCTGTATGTGCACTTTGTGAAGGGAACTAGGGACTCCGTATCCCTCCTCCCTGTCCCCAAAGATGGATCTCACTGCGGGTGTTTAAAGAACTAATGGCCCTCTACATTTCCTCCACAAGACAACCACATGTAGGGACCTTTCCATTTCCCCGAGGTGTGCGTTTGCTTAGTGTGCGATGTTGTCAGCGGGCCCTTGACACACTCACCTTTCCTGTCGTGCACTTATCTCACTGCCTCCGCTGCCGAGTCGGGCCCTCTACCTGTCCGTACCTTCTGGGCCCTCTGCCGTTGATTAATGATACAATTGACTCGCTAATTAACACCTGCACAGCAAGTTTCAAAGAGAAGGGGAGACAGAGAGCAGAGGGGAGAGGATATTGATTTCCTAACTTCCCCAAGCACAGGGACCCTCGCCCACTGTGCTGATGCCAGGCACTACACGGCAAAAATGTAATTACTATACACATCCCCAGGCTTGCAGGCAAGAATTCAGTCACATTTACTATTGGTACTGCACTTTTAAGTACAGATTGCAAATGAGCCAGGATTGCATCAAATGCAAATATATTCACTTTGGCACATTATGTGAATTGTGAGTGAATCCACCCCCACCGTGAGAATCACATTTGACTTAGGAGGTTTTATGTGAATATCACTCTCCCAGTTAATACACTTTGTATTTGAATACATAAAAAGTGCAGTAAAAAGTTGTAGTTGCACAAGTAGGAAAGCAGTGTACTGTTGCAGCTGGAAGTACAACATGGAGATGCCTTGCTAGTCACATTGCTAGTAGTGGGCTTGTTAATAAAAACTGTTACAGTTCCCTTTAAAGTCTGTTTTTCAGCAGTTTTAGACCTACAACTTCAAGCAGAGATAATTGGAAAAAGAATGATAACTTACACAGAATCCATGGACCACATCAAAGACCCTGTGGAGTCAATCACATGAATATGTAGCATCACAGGAATGTCTGATTTGAACTAGGCCTGATGAGAGATTGGTGGGGGTGGGCAGTCCATGCCCATGTTAGATACTGCTGCTCCGAAGAGTCTATTTCACTAAAAACAGGCAAATTACTTCTGGTATGAAAAATAAAATGGCATGTTGAATGAATGTCAGGAGAGAGGATGGGGCAGGGGCTTTCACTATTTGCACTGGGTTGGAAAGGGCTGGTCCTCAAGGCTGATTCATCTTTCTGCCACACGTATAGATCAGAGGGGTCAAAAGTACTCCTCCCTCTCTCCCCTCCTCCCCCCCACTCTCACTAGAGAACATAGGCAGTGAATGAAACCCTAGCACCAGCCATCGGCTCATGCAGTACCTAGATGGAGCACCGGCCATTGGCTAATCCCCTTCCTAAAAGATCAGGCATGGGGTGTGGGAGGAATTTTGGGTCATTTTCACCATGGGATTGAGACGATGGATGGAGACTAGGGCGGAGGGACAGAGTGGAGTTCAGTGGTTCTCTTCTGATTAGCGGCAATGTGCCCACTGCCTCCTCCCTTTGATGAGAGATCTAACAGAGAACAACAGTAAGGAGGGAGGAAAGATTTGTCTATCTCGCATGCATTAGATGAGGGAAACTGTCAGATGAGCACACAGTAATGAGAGAAAATATGTTTCCCATTTTACACTGGATGGAAAAATGCATATGTTTATGTGGAAGTGTCTGTGTGTGTGTGCGCTGTGTGTGTGTGTGTGTGTCTATGTGTTTGTTGTGGGGAGGGAGTGAGTAGGCACAAGTTAATTTAATGAATGCAGCATTTCCCTCTCATCCCCAGATCTTAAACAAAGCCAAGAAAAGAGTTTTCAAACTCCAGTGCTATCAAAGCTGTGTGCCAAGCTTTATTAGATGAGGCGAAACATTTTATTTAAAACATTTTATATAAAAAAGCATGAGTAGTGTGTTTGATATGAGGAACCAAAGGCTGTGTTGAGATCCTTGTGAGACTATGATTAAACAATCCACATGCAGAACTGCTGTCAGCCTTTAAATAATGTTCCTCTTAACCTTGTTGTGGAATATTTGAAGAAAAACAAAAGCAAAGAAAAAGACACTTGACCAAAAAATCCTTATTGTATTTGGACAATGAAGCTATCTCAGCCTCCATGCTGATTTTGATAAGGGGAAGGGCTTTGACATCTCTGTGCAAGCTGCTCTTGGGAGTGCCTAGCCTCTCTCATCTTCACTTTAAAAAATGAGAATTAATTTTTTTTTTTTTTTTTTGAAAAATGCCCTCCAAGAATCCCTCCCTGCGTCTCCCTTGACTTTAGCCCTCCGCAGACAACGCCTGCAGCCTGGCACAAGTTTTATGTCTTCTTGAATAGACAGCCGTGCCCAGGAGGGGAGGGATGCGACGCATTTCGCAGGCTCAGTTCAAAGAACCCAGAGACAATTAAACTTAATTAATGTCAGCCTCTCCATTCCCACTGCTGCTTTTGTTTGTGACTTTATCACTGAAATAGCAGGGAGGAGGGCAGGCGGGATAGACGCAGTCTTCTCAGGAAAATAGGCCAATGCTGGAGACATGTGCCTGCTCCTGAATGCTGTGTCTGTGTGTCTGTGTGTGTTTGTGTCTGTGCGTGTGTGTGTGTGAGTGTGTGTGTGTGTGTGTGTGTGTGTGTGTGTGTGAGTGTGAGACCCCGTCTTTACATCTATGTGAGGATGTCTTCATCCAGAGCAGAGCTGGATCCTACCCCTTTGAACATGTATGCAGTCAGAGCTGGGGGTTGGTGGAAATTCACAGTTAGAATGAGAGACCAAAATGTCAAGCAACTTTTTTCTTAAGGGGAGCCAGGATACTGTGTCTCTGTACAATCAATCAGCCCATGTCACCAACAGAAAATATTTATCTGGCCTGTGAACTTGAAAGAGATTTGTGTCCCTTGTAAGATGGGTTGTGGTAATTAATTCAGCTTTTGAACTTTGCTTTGGTCCCACATGTAGGGCGATCAAGATCCTCCAAAGTGAACTCTCTGTGGAACCTTACAGGCGGAGAAAAAAGGGTCTTTTTATTTGTTTGGAAAGCGCCACTCCAGAATCTAGAACACTGAACTCAGTGGACATCCCTTTATGATTGGTGGTACTCTGAGACCTAAAGTGTCATCTTTGTTCTTCTTCAAACTTAATGTATCAACCATTTTTCTGCTGATAGTGAGGTCTCTCCACACTAAATCACTGTGCAAGTGGCTTGTCTGAACAGTGGAAGTTTATTTAAGATGGCACTGTGTCCTTTAAGTGCAGAGGACACTGTCCACAGCTTCACTCACCAAGACTGATCTAATTTTCACCTGACGAGCTAGGAAGGGCACAGAACAGGAGCTCTCTTCTGGAGACAAACCGAGAGGCCCCTGAGAGTGTCTTGTCATATGCAGATGTTCTCGAGTTTTCTTTCCTCTCCTTTCCCCACGCATCAGGATGACTCGTACTCAAAGCGCCCCTGATGTGGTACAGTATGTTGTTGGTGGTGGTGGGGCTGAAACTGCAGATAGAGCGACCCGAGGGAGCTTTTCAGCTGACAACACAGATTGGGAGTAAGAATGAAAGGAGAGCTAATTAGGAGAGCATGCACTGAGGCCCTCACCAGCCATGTCCCTTGGGGACTCGCCCAGGCCTCACCAAGCAGAGTCCTGGGTGAGTACAATTGAGCGTCACCTGCATCACACCTCGTCCTGAAGGACTGATTGTCAAATAATGTCAATTCACTATGTTGTGAATAAAGCAATAAAATTGTGAACAGTGAGTGTATTCATTGTTGAATAATTCCCTAGTTGGAAGAGTAATGTGAAGAGTTGTTTGCAAGCTGGTATGTTTGGCAAGTTCTGCTTTTTGGGGGGAACTATAATGACATAATGATCTCCCCTAAAACATGATGAATTAGTCTAAGTTGACTCACCACCAATTTCAAAGGTGTCAAAACACATCTTTCACCACTGGTGAAGAAAAATCAATATGCACTTAGGGAACTAAATGGAAGTAGAAGCAAGGACAGGTCTAGGAACACATATGGCTTGTATAGACACAACAAAACACCCAGAGATGATATGTGCTCTCTTTTGTAATGGTGACTCAATCATGTCAAAGTATGCAAGCAGGCAAATGATGGGACATGATTGGTTCCTCTGTCTTTTAAATCCTCCTGATCCTTTCTTTCAAGAATACACACACACACTCACACACACACACACACACACACACACACATACACACACATAAAATCAATCTGTACAGCTACAGCCAGCACAGATCCGGTGAATGCACTGATGAAGGTTTTGTACATAACCCAGCAGATTTAAACCAACAAATCAGTGATTTGTTCAGCATTGCTTTCATTCTGTGCAGTCTTTGATTCTGAAGATAAAAAAAAAAAAAAAAACACTAAGCAAAGGCAAAACAAACAGCTCACAGGAATAAAATCCCAGTAAAAAAAGAAAGAGAAAAAGAAAAAAAAAGAAAGAAAGACAGAAAATAGAGATATACAATTGAGGCACTGTGTCCTGTACAAATCAGTGCCTAGTTATTTCTGCCTTGCACAAGTGAATCTGTTTAAGTTGTCATTGCAAAGCATGGTACATGACACACTGTGGTTTCTTTAGACATCACAACAGTTTCATGTTTCTGCATCACAGTAGCATCTCTGCAGAGTTACTCCTGAGCGCAGAGCTAAAAGAGCTGCGAAGAGGAAAAAGGCTTGATGAGACTTTGAAAACATTTTGAATGTTCATTTAATGACTCCCCAGGAATCTAATCATTTATTAGTACAACTACTGAAGTTATTCCACATGACTCCCACTGGCAGTGGCATGAAGCTCATCAGTTGTTTTAGACGTTAGATTAAAAAAAAAAAAACAACAGCAAAAAAAATTATTCTTAGGGGACATCCAAGGATAAATATGCAAGGCAAATACTGGGTGTAGCGTACTACATGAAAGGCAGGCTGAGGACTTATCTGTGGGTATCCTGGGTAGGAGTGCATGGTTCACAGTTGGAATGCTGGCTGATAGGCCTAATGGGAGCTGTGAAAAGGCACCAGGATGAATCTCATTTGCTTTAAGCTTTGGATTAATTCCCTCACACACATTAGCTGGGTAAACAGCAGAGCCCCCATTTTCCCCACGGCTCCTTCCTTCTCTCTCTCTCTCTCTCTCTCTCTGTGCGTGTGTCTCTTTCTCACCACAGGCAGAGCTTACCTGTGGAATGGTCCGCTCTCCTTTCCTCCCTGCTCACCTCTGAAGGACGCGGGGCTTTATCAGCGGCAGCCAGCCCCCTGCGCTCTGTCCCCGCAATCTGCCTCTGAGTTATGGGCCGCCACTCCCCGCCTCCTCCTCAAAGGGCAACGGGACGCGGCGTGGCAGCCGTGGTGCTGAGAGTGGTAGCGATGGAAGTGGTGTGTGCGGCGGCAGCAGCGGGTGGGGGACGGTCACAGCAAAGCCGATATCTGTGGACGTACCCCATCCGTCACTGTCTAGCCTCCCTCCACCTCTCTCTCTCCCTCTCTATGGTCTTCCCGTCAGCCAATCTCCCCATGCTGCCATTCACACACAACTCTGCCCATTGCATTTCCATCCATTAACTCCCCCCCCCCCCACACACACACACACCACCATCCGCCAACACATCCTCACATCAGGGCAGACGGAAAGGAGTACCCCCCCACCCCCACCCCACCCCCCGGTCATTATCTCATGATCACTGCAACTTCACATGCAGACCGCTAGCTAGCCAACCTTGTATCTGCAAAAATGTGAATGAACAGGTGGATGGGGTGGTATGGGGATTCACAAGGGACTGCAAAAACAGACAGAGATAAAAAAACAGAAATTTTCCAAATCAGCCTGTGATTGATTTCAGTCATTTTCATTTAGCAAGCAAATTACCACCTCCGTTCCAAGGTCGCAGCTAAGCGAGCGATAAGATAAGTTCCTGTTCGATTGTAGAAAAATGTACGGGACGGAATTAAATCTCGGAACATGCCGATCCCTGTAATGTATGGAAGCGTGGGTGCTGGCTCCCAAGATTATTATCCATTTTAATTGGACTCCCATGGTTGTCGTATTAGTGGTATTACTTCATGGGTAAAAATATAATTTTCTCATCAACACTTTATAGCATCAATGTGGGCTGATTAGGGCCAATGAGGTTCTAAATGAGTCTGAAAAACTGCGGAAAACAACTCAAGGGATATTTATTCACAGCAGCGCTCCATGGAGGAAGCCTATTAACACTTCCTGACCTGCCGCCCGAAAAAATACCTTCTCTGCGCCCTGCTCACCTAGTCAGCCAGCAACTAGGAAAGACGAAAAGGAAGCCGGCTCCTCGATGTCTCCCCTTCACCTGGCTGACAGGAGGAAGATGAGGGAAAAACACACAAACCCGGTGGTGGGGTGCACTGGTGTGCTATGCGGTGCTGCGCTGCGCCGCGACGAGGTGTTGTTTCACTGTTGCCATGCATATTTCATTTCGCCGTCTGAATTTTTCAGTAGGCAAGCGGCATCCGAGCCGCTCTCGCTCACTCGTAGCTTCAACTTGTTCGCTCGCTTGTTCACTGGGCTGCCAGGGAGAAAAACCCTGTCTGTCTGGATTCCAGACATGTGATGCCTACTCTCTCGTGCCATGTTGTAGATTATCCTAAATAAGCCTCGTCTAAGCCCTCTATATACCTGGCTAACTCTCTGAGCCAATCCCCCCACGGCTGAGCAACGGATGAGTCCCCCATCTCCACCCCCACCCCAGTTAAGAAAAGGTGAACATGCAAGAGTGGGTGTGCAAAAGTCATTCCTGTGGATTTGAAGTGTGATGATATTCATTTTACCTGCAGCAGGTGAGCAAAGATTACAGGCATCTCCACAAGTACAACTTGAGCGTGGAGGACAAGAACGTCTCTCCGTGCAGGTATGATGACTTTAAAAGAAGATGGAGAAACGGCACTATTAAATCTTTTGGGCTATATATAGTTTGTGTTGCACCCACCAGAAAATGCCCAGTGTGTGTCTGGCATCCCATGAAATCCAGAGAGGCGAGGCGTGTGTCGGTCTCTTGAACATGGCAGCGGAGTCATCTAGAGGTTATTTCACCGCAAAGCCGGGTCTTTGCTGACCAGCCAGTTCTAAATTAGCTGGAGAGACTGAGGCCGTGTCAGTGACAGGAGAGTTGTAAGTGTTGAGGGCAGGGAGAAAGTGAAAAAGACAGAGGTTAGGGAGAGGGAAAGAGAGGTGGAGAGAGATGGAGAGAGGGAGACAGAGAGATGAAGAGAGAGGGAAAGAGAGACATGGAGAGAGGGAGAGAGAGAGATGGAGAGAGGGGAAAGTTGGGAAGGGACATAGGGAGTGTATAAAAGGGCAAGGGCACTCCAGGCAGTGTACTTTCAGTGCTGAAATGGAGCACCCTTCCTCACCTCCTCCTCCTCCTCCTTCTCCTCCTTCCCTTTCCTCACTTTCATCAAACACCAGCTCCTTCCGACCTCATCATCTGCATCACTCTGGGATGTCTAAAAAAACAGTAAGGTGAACGGATGGACCTTAAGGCTACTTGCACCACTCCAAGGTGCTGTGGTAAAGCAATGGGATTGAGTCAAGCTCTCAGAAGCTGAATTTAGCCAATGCCAGACCGTTTCTTTTTTGTATGAAAAGCTGTAAGCTGTCAATGACTCATGCAATGTGATTTATATTCCAAAAATCCACCTGAAACAGCTGCTGGCCTGTTGGACCAGATTCTTTCACTTCGCTTCACTTGAGCAAAGAGTCTGGACACTATCAATAGCAAGGGCGTAGACTTAGGATGGACGCAAGTGATGTGTCCCCATCGATATCCAACAATTGCTGGATTATCCCCACCCAAAATTCAGATCTAAAACAAAAGTCTGAGACAACAAAGGGTTAAATCTAGTGCTGTCAGTGTTATCGCATTAACATGTGATTGATGTAAAAATTTTTATGTTTTTTTTTGTAACGTTAATTAATCATGCAGACGCATACATCACACTGCCTGCCAGCACCATCCTCATTTACACACACCGCAAGGGCTGTGATTGGTCGAGTTGAATGAGAGTTCAAGGAAAAGGCCAAACTATGGTAGATGTAAAGCAAAGGGGGTGTGCAGAACTTGTGCCTGGGATGAGAGTGTGGGGATTGGTGTTTGGTCACCCATGGGCACCCATGTCATAGACAGCCTGTGGCAACTACACTCTTTCATGTTGAGTGTGTAGGAAACTGAGGAGCGCCACTTTGCTGAGGCCTGCGCTAATCAGGGGCATGTGTGACATTCTTTCTTCACAAAAAAATTCTGGAACTTTAAATATGTGATTAATTGTGATTAACCAGATTGCTTTTTTTAATCGACTGACAGCACTAGTTAAATTGCGTTTTTCTACTCATTTTCTAAACTCATCTTAGAGCATAGCATAATTTTATACATAAAGCATTGCATGTCAACTCGACTTCCAGTTTTGATTTATTTTAACATTTAGAGAATGTCTTAAAGACACAGGCACCTATTTTAGTGTGGGCCAAATCAATCAACCAATCAATATTAAATCTAATATTAACCATTATACTGTTCTCATGGCAGAAATAATTAGTAATTACTGCAGTTTCAGCCTGAATCATATATATTATAGATTAGTGAAGTAGCCTGTGTTTCAGCCTGAATCATATAGATGAGTGCATTTATGCATCATATAGATGAGTGAAGTAGTCTATAATGGCTGCCGGTGTGACCATAAAGGCAGTTTCCTTTTTGGCCACCAAAGACGTATATGTCACAACCAAAGCTTTAGGCAAAAGTGCAATATTGAGCGGAGGCATCACAGTGTCACGGCTAGCTGGCACTCTCCTTGTGTGTTTTGCTGAGGTTGACGTTAAAAGCTCATAGCCAACACCATCCTTTACTGACGGAGCTCAATGTTAGTCATCCAAATATTCTAGGGCACATGAATCATTAAGGATCCCTTTTGAAGGAGCAATGAAGGTAATCTTTGCAAACGCCGCTGCAACTCTACTGAAGGCTAAACAAACTGGGATATTCATAGGAGCTGAACTTTGAAGTATATTGAGCCCACCAGACGCAAAGGCACCTTCAAATGAATATTCAAAAATGCAGAAAGGGGTGACGTCAAAGCCAGTGCATGCTGGCGTTGTGTGACCCAATAGTGATTATATATACAACGGAGTAGCTCCCAAGTGAATAACACTCTGAATCTGCCAATTGCATTATTATTTAACTACTGCCATGTGGAATGGGATCATTATACAGGGTTCAAGGTGCTGGTGGAAAATGTAACATTCATAAGACGGACCATCACCACTGCTCTAATTCTCACATTTGGGTAGTGCACTTCTGCACTCATTCTATGAGTGGCAACAAATCACACAGATGGGTTATGTCCTTTGTGGTGTCTGTGGTATAATTACTGTTCCTTACTCATAGGGATATATATAGCCAACCTTTAGGGGCATCTAAAGTGTCATATTGAATGGACAGGATGGCTATAGTTGTAGCATGTTCTCTTCATTCAGTGATTTTCCTCAGTGCTGCTCCATCATGTCAGGTGCAACCGTTCTTTTAAAGCAATTATATGTTGTTGGATTTTGGGTTTTAGTCATTTACTACAGTTGCACTGTGTCATATGGGACTTTACCAGAAAGCCAGTCTTTATTAAGCATCCATCTCATGGAGGGATTGTCCCTTGGCTTTGCAGAGGGATAGGGAAACGGAAGGGGGAGTGAGGGAAGCAAGCCAAGCTGAATTATGGCCCATGATTGCATCTATCAGGCACCTCTTGGAATGCCGTTCCACTCTGTGATGAGATTCCAACCTGCTGATCTACTCAGCCTTCCACGCAAGATCCATTTCCAAGGGCTGTAGAAATCATGGCACTGGTGGTGGGTTGGCGTGTAAACACAAGCTTTGTGGGTATATGTTTGGCATGCATCTGCAAATACTCAGAGTTCAGGCTACACATTCTACCCTCCAGAGATGTATAGCATATACAATGAAGACATCTTTGTGAGTGTGCTTACAGCAGAAGTGATGTCATTTTTACTGCTGTGTTTGATTGCCTTACAGATACACAAGAGAATAACACACTGTAGACTGTAGAATGAATTACATGCTGCTGCAACAGCTGCAGTCATGCCCGGAGGTCACTCTGACCTTGACTTGGGAACCTTGGCATGCACAGACACAGTTGAGATGGCAGGAGCTGAACCAGAGTCTGTCTACAAACAAAACAATATGGTGCCATGTTATATTTTAAAGCAAACCTTTTCAGGCTCTGATGGAGACGAGAGTAAAAACATATTTTGCACCACACAATGAAAGTGACCGAGACATTAGTACGACTTCAAGGACTCCAGGGAGAGAGAAGAGTGGGTGGACTTTCTCACATATGCTTACCTGACAGAAGCATGCAACAAAAATAGAACTCAGAGTTGGCCATGACACACACCTCAGTTTGAGGACTTGCTCAAGCTTGCTCAGGCTCTACATGTCATGAAATACCAGCTAGCTTATACAGAATGTTAGAGTACATGTATTTTTTGAAAAAAGCAGAAAAACAACTTTTTTGTAAAACAAAATGTAATCTAAAGGAAAAGATACAGACATTGATTATTTCCCTTATTATCCCTCATTAGCATACATGATATGAAATATAAAATATAGGAAATGTCATTTCATTAAAAACTGAGGAGACTGTAGTCATATGACACAATATTCATATAACAGTAATGTGAAGTTAGGAATGTCTCTGCATTACATTATTCTGCTATTTATGCCAAGGTCCCATTTTAGTAGCATAGATGCTACCATAGAGTGCAATACCATAGCCACTGTGTATTTTTGGTAATAAATATGTTAACATAAATATTCTTCAATTCCCCCATGATCTATCATTATCAAGCATCTCAGAAACACTTGACACAATAGAATGACGCCTCCCCAGTCTTGGTGTGAATCATTATATCCCAAGAACCCATTCTGACCTTTAAGGGATAACAGGTAGCAAATCATCCTGGTACATAGATCTATTTATCTCTATGTTGTCTCAGGTGATCGTTTGTTTTTTAGAACACGCAACATAAATTGTCTTGTACTTCAGTGTTTTTTTCTGTGGCCTTGGCCTTCCATGACTTCCAATTAACCACATTTATGGATGCAATTCCTCACGAGGACACAAAAAAGCCATTATCATATCTCCTGGTTGGTTTTGTGAGTGTGTCATTAGCGTGTAGGTGTTTACATGCGCTGTATGTGGAGATCACATAAAACTCATTATTCAACTACTTCCACCCCCCCCCCCCCCCCCAAATGAGTTATTGTGAGGGGTGTTACATGATTACATGATTCAAGCTGGTACGCTTACAATCCCCTGGTGGAACTCAGCTGTTTTATTGCAATAATATTTCCTGGACAAAATTGCACGCTTCCCGTTGTTTACCTCCTCTTTCAATCAGACAAAATCACTATAAAGAAATTGCTATTGCAGCAAGTGGTCTGTGGACCAAAATTGAATTTATCAACATACAAGAGGACATTCAGGCAGTTTTCCGGACCTACAAAGGGCTATTCCTTTTTTATTTTTTTATTTTATTTATGTGCTAATCCAGTCGAAGAAATAAGTAACTTATATAAGACAACCATTCTCTCTCTCTCTCGCTCTCTCTCTCTATTTCTCTCTCTCTCTCTCTCCTTGGGGACCTTTCCCTCACTCCATATGTACAGTGCATTTTGTTTATGTAATGTCCAATTCGACTCAGCCATTCAAGCCCCATTGTGTGGCCTAGATTTCTCCAGACATTGTGGGAAAAGGGGAAGCAGAATGTGGACTCTTTCTCCAATTAAGGGGATTAGATACACTTGCTTGGCCTTATAGAAACCCCCCATTTATTTTCACTGATTGGATTTCAGCTTGCTTTGTTACTGTTTTATTCAATTTTATGCAGCTGTTCGTATTCATTAGGAGAGGGGAAAAGCAAAGTGCCCAGGCACCAAAAACGACAGGGACACACTGGGCGTGAGCATCCCCTCCCCGGCCCAGGAAAATCTAGGAAAATGGACTCGGATTATCATCTAAATGTGTCTAACATCCTGTCCCTCACAAGATGGAGAAAGAGACAGAAATGCAGAGACTGAAAAAAGAGAGAATGAGAAAAGTAAGAGGGAGTAAATAGGGGAGACAGAACAAGAAAGAGAAAAAGGAGAGAGAGAAAAAGAAAAGGAAAGGAGGAGGGAGGAGAGAGAGGGAAGTTGGGGAGGCTTTACCCGCAAGCTGTGTGTTCTGCTCACCTCTCTCCTCCAGCATGTTGGTGTATCTGGCAGGGCTGTTTGTGATTCTTATTCATACGTGAGGAGAGTACGTGTTCGCAGGCTGGCAGGCAGAGGTTTTTCAGACTCTCTTGAAAGTGCTTGCTGTTGATTTCTTTGCATTACAGAGGCCAAGGCATCAAGAGAAAAGGAAAGGAAAGGGAGAGAGCGAGGGAGGAGGGAGATGGAGAGTACTGAGTACCGCTTCACAGGAGTCCTGTGAGTTTCCTGCATTTCACAGTGGATGCTGACAGCGTGCTCCGTGGCCCTATCAAAGTATCTCTGTGGTTAGCCAGGCTTGGATCTGAGCGATGAGGGCACAGGAGGGATGTGCACCCACTGGTAGAGAGAGACCTCGGCTAATGTCATCAGTCTAGCAGGAGGGCATCCTCTGAAGGGAGGAGGGGTTGCGGGGAGGGGCTGGAGTGGTGGCAGGGGCAGAGAACAACCCTGAGGAACCGCACTGGAGCACAAGTACAGAGGGAGACCTAGGCTTTGTGCTTCTCAAACATACACACACACTTCACAAGGACAGATGTACAAGCAAGCAAAAAATACAAGTACACACGGAGATCACATAGACAGACACACAATCACTCAAGTATGCACACACATACCTGTGCATGTCTGTTTGTGTATGCTCTTGTGTGTGTAGGCAAGAAGTTCTTCCTAAAACTTAAAATATCCCAAGAGCCTGAAACTAAGATAAAAGAGAAAATGTTGGTTTGTTTAAAAATAAGAAAGAGAGAGGGCCTAGAGAGAGTGAGGAAAGAGGTATGTGTGTATTTGTGTGTGTGTTTTCACAAGTATGCTACAATATGTACTAAGGGGTAGTCTGAAAGTTGAAAATCCAACTTTTTGTGATTTGATTTAGAGAGAAAGAATTGTGTGTGTGTGTGTGTTTTCACAAGTAGGCTACTATTTGTTATGACAAACTAAGGGTTGGTGTAAGTTGAAACTCCAAGATGGCTTGTCTGTGATTTGATTTTGAAAAAGAGAAAAAGTGAGCGAGAGGCAAGAATTTCATGGATCTGACATTCCATCAGACTCCTTCCCATATAGCTTCAGTGTTTACGGTAGGCAGACTCTGATGTGTGGAGCCGCTCAGCTTCAGCTTGACATTTACAGGGACAGCTTGATGGAGGAGAGGTCCGCACAGGTGCATAGATGTTCATATTTACCACGGCAAAGACCTTTGGAGAGGGGCTAATTCAGTGCAATTAGCTGTGTTACACTAATTAAAACAGGATATCAAATTCATAATGAGTTACCATTTCAGCCCATCCTATTTTTCTTTTGTGTTTGGAAGAAGTACAGATTTAGAAAGGAAAAATAGATTTTTTTTTCTTCTTTTTTTTGAAGGAAATGCAAATTGTAGGATGCCTCAGTTGTAGCCGAGTTTTATTCTGAGTCTCCATACTGTAAAAGGTAAACACATTTATCTAAGATGACCTAATCTTTATCACAATGTGTGTTTCTTGGTTATCACAGCAGTTGTTATCGCCATGTCCTGCTGGTTGAACTACAGTAGCTGTCAGCAGTAAGGTGACCATTTCAGTAGAAGATAAATTGTGTATAGCTTTAATTCATTGTCAGTCGTCAGCTTAAATCAATATCTAGTGTATTCATGTATTCATGTTTGTTTCTTTTTTCTATTCAAGTGGAAACTGTTGAATAGGCTTCGAATTGGGTTTTGAGCTAGAACACTGTGCTTCCTGCATGACTGAATGTTGAGGCATTTCTCTACTCTCACTCCTAACTTCAAACCTTAACCCCTCTTCTTCATGGTGGTGTCTGGGGAACCTTAGCAAAAACAACAACGAAACACAGCATTGAATTATTTACACTTGGTTCACTGGTGTATGACGAAAATGTTGCAATTAAAGAGGGTGGTTTGATTTGTTCCCTCTTCAGCAATCTTGTGCACAAACACATTACTGTTCCCAGTCAGTCAGTCACCCCCTCAGTGCTGTGACTCGGGCTCAAGACAGAGTGATGGGGGCAGAATATGCCCTGGTGGTGTGTGTGTGTGTGTGTGTGTGTGTGTGTGTGTGTGTGTGTATGTTGGGTGGGGTGGGTCGGGGTGGCTGCGTACAGAAGCGCTCATCCAAAACACCAGAGCAGCAGCGTTCCCGAGAGCAGTCGAGTTACTCTGTCAATCTGGAACACCAAGGGGCTTAATGAATTATCCAGCCGAGGTGGGAAGCAATTAACCTACATTAGATTGGGAGGTGCAGGCTCTGTCAGTCGCTTCCGCGTGCGGATGACTGGTGGCTCTCTCGCACATGGGCTCAGCCGTGGTTGGCGGATGTCGGACCAGTGAGACCAGACCAAGGAGGCAGTGGGGGTAGGGTGGGAGTAGAGTAGGGTGGGAGGGGTGGCTGCAAAGAAGAAACAGTGGGTGGATCGCTCGATTACCTCATGCTTGGCAGCAGAGACATGTTTATGTGTTTGTGCTGTATCACAACACAGCTAATTGAGCCTTTCCTGTGCTGTTCAACTAAATATCCGAGAGAGAGAGAGAGAGAGAGAGAGAGAGAAACTGCTAAATGCTAAATTTGTTCTAACAAGGCACTTTTCTCAGGCATGGACTCAGCAGTTTGGGATGAAGGAAAATTACACCAAAAGGGAAATCTTTGTCAAACCCAGAAATCATCACTGCCTCCAGTTGGTTCATAGCTTACGAGGGTAGGCCCCTCACCCCTGCCATCCCAGTGCTGGTAGGATCGCAGTTCTGTGCTGCATGATGATTTGCACATGGGGTCCCATGCAAAAGACTGTTTCTGTATTCTGATTGTTATTCCTCATATCCTTCAACTGTTCTCTGCATCACTTCCTGAAATTCTTTTCTTTTACCAGTTCCTTCAGTTCACAGCCCAAACCCACATTCATCAACCTATGTGTATAGGCACCAAACCACGAGTGGTAGAAATCTGGATGTAAGTTAGATGAATGGCATTGTTTAAAGGTTTGTTATGTGTAAAGTTTCTCTTGATTACATCTCTAAAATGATCAGCACAGTCAAACAAACCTCATGTCACAAGGGTAAGGACGTCTGGGAATCCACTAAACCTCTAAAGACAATCGTGTTTTCAGCGGAGCCTTAAATTCATTGCAATGGTAAATGCCAGCTTTTTTGTTGCCCTCTTGTGTCATAATTGGTCTCAGGATTATTGTACAGTTGGACTTTCTTGCTTTGGGCTTATTTTGACAGACCTACTTGTTCTCAACAAGAAAGGAAAAGGTCATGTCCTTGGAGGTGAATATGTTTGATATTTGTGTTTGTCAAGGATAAACTCTTTGACAAAGAAAGTAAATGAAAGAATAAAGCACGTCTTAGTCCTCACCTTCTCTCATCAAACTTAATAATAAATAATAATAAAATAAATAAATAGTAACCTCTTAGGTACCCTAGCTCACCCAGTGTGTAGTGCCAAGACAACCCCACTTGGATGAGACAGGACTCAGGTGCAGTCCGTGGTTCAAATGGCCAGGCTCCGAAGTCTGGAGTGGACAGGGGAGATTAGACCCCTGAAGAGAGGAGAGAGAGAGGGACTAAAAGAAAAGTGAACCCGGCAAAAGCAGCTGTAGCTCTAGTGTTACCCAGTCCTATATCAGGTACAATTAGAGGGGGGAAAAAGTCTAGACAGTCTATTGTTTTCCTGGCAGTGGTTCCCAGCTTTCTGTAATGGACTTTGATTTTCTCACACTGAAAGGTACCTGTCCAATCTTAAATACAACCACAAGCAGTTCGCTCATGTGCAGAATTTGTTTTTTTCTCCAATGCCAAAAGACAGCCTAATGCAGACCTTCCCCTCCACCATAATTCAGCTTGATTCATTTGCCTCTTAGCATGTCATTAGAGAACTAAATGATTCGACGTTCTTTCACACTGCTCCCTTTGATTTTTTTTTCTGTCAAATCAAACATAATCAATGCCATACTGTGGCCATGCATTTTTAATCATGCTCATAAATACAGGAATGATTCCCAGCTGCCACACAGCCGCAGTGTCAATGAAGTCGCTCTCTCTGTCTCTCTGTCAACAAACACAAATACTCTCTTGCTCTGGCCTTCAGTTGCGGACTTTCTTGTAGATAAATTGCATTACAGATCGACAGTGGATTGGTCTTCATCCAGCCACAACTCTGTACTCCTCCACCTCTTTCTGCTCCCTCCCCCTCCCACTCACCTCCCTATCATGAAGGAGAAAGGCCGGAGTCCTCGCCAGAGCCAGTGCTGCAGCACACACACACAATTCCCTCTCAGACCTATTAGCTGTGTTTTAAAACAACAACAACAAAAAAATGGAGGTGTCTCCACAGTGCAGCGATGGCTTGGCTCTCTCCACTCACCATCAATAACAATCAGACAGAAACAAATAAACTCTGACCGCTCCGATGACTCCGACCACAGTGAGGGTCATTAAACATGGTGTTAATTAGGCTAAAATTCCTCCAAAACCTATTTCACAGCTGATTGATATTGTATTCCTTCTTTTTTGTCTCTCTGGAAAAGTCATTTTTGTATACAGTAACTCTCATTTCCATATAGAAAATATTCTTTAGTTCACTATAAAATAGATTCATACGACACAATACAGTAGGTATACAAAAGACCTATGCAAGTTATTTCACGCCTACCAATTTAAATCAGACAAGTCCTTCTGGGTGCTGTCTCTGGGTGTGCTTGTACCGCCTGAGTAAGAGTGCTTCGTTTTGATGCGCTGTCCTTTTAGTGGTCGCCTCTCAGCCAATTTACTCCACCCCAGCCATTCATCACCGCTTATCTGGGCTGCTTTATGCAGTTAATCTTTCATGAGCAAACATGACAACGGCGGTCTTTTGTCATGATGCCACCTTTACTCAAGTGGTAAAAGATTACACAAGGCAACACACAACAACACCTGGAACAAAAAGACTGAGACTACAATTGTTTCATCATGTCATGTCAAGACAGCGCTGTCTAGATGATGTCCTCCTTGACCTTGAGCACAGAATGTGCACCCCTATGGCAGTAAGAACGAGACTTGCGAGCAAGATGTTGAAATATCACGGACGACTGCCACGCGCCCATGTAAGCAGCTAGAGTAGGGAGGGTTGCTGATGAATTATTCAGACGGTCATTAACCAAGAGGGAAACATAAGGCATAGGGAAGGGTGTGTACAATGTGTGTTTTGAAAAATTAAAAGAAGATATCACCTTCAATGTTTTAAAACACTTCAGCTGGACCCTGGACAGCAGTGTAATTAAAGTGCAACCCTCCTGTGGTCTATTCACCTTTCCTCATTCACATAATCATGATTTGCATTTGGAGTGTCTCCCTCGTGAGCTACTGAGTAGCACATTCTTACTACCCAGCATCTTAAAGCCCTTGAGCATCAAGGCTACAACACACAAAAGGTCCATAATTAACAACTCCTTCATGAACAATGCAATTTTTATGCTCATGTTGCCTCTTATCCACTCCTTCATCTGACCTGGAAAAGAGGACACCTGAAACATAATCATTCAAGGACAATATGGTGGTCTCTTGGATGGCAAAGAGAGAGAAGTGTAGACAGAACATGGCACCATTTGTTTGTCGAGAGAGAGAGAGAGAGAGCAAGAGAACAGTTATTGGGGTGAGGGCTATGAAACACGAATGAAAGACATGGAAACGCAAGGAAAGGGCCTCTCACCTTGATTTACGTCTTCTCTTTCAGGGCCATAAAATGTACATGCGCTGAGGAGAATGCAATTAGACTTGTATTTCATTTTCACAACAGCTACATGCGTGGACTTTAGTGGTGCGCGTGTGTGTGTGGTGTGTGGTGTGTGGTGTGTGTGTGTGTGTGTGTGAGAGACAGAGAGAGAGAGTGAACAGTGCAATTAAAAGCCTCAGTTCTGGTCTGCCAAAAAATCCCTGTGCATTTCATGAAGCATGAAGACAGAGAATAACTTATTCTGCTTCCTTAACATACAAATCATTCGCTTTGATCTAAGGGTGGGTGACAGTGAGCAGCTTGGAGAGCGTAAGTGTGTTGAATCTATGCTTGAATAATAACTGTGAATACCTATGAGTGCATCTTTGTTCAGCAGGAGAGTGTGCCTATGAATAGCTGATGCCTGCAGATGTGGTGAGTGTAAACTACTCATAAGTCGTGAATAAAGATGTATAGATGCAGAAGTGATAAGGTGAGCTTAAGATGGCTCAGCCAATCAAACCACAAACTTTTTAACCAACCATGTTAAAAAAAGGTAAAAGCTTTGAGAATGGAAGTGTTGAGTAAGGGAGAGACAGGGAAGCATGCAAATAGCAGCCCTGATGGGCAAAAATGCTGTCTTCAACCTGCCTCGGTTGCGGGTTGAAAGACAGGGCTGTCGGCCATAGAAAGGCACTTGAGCCCTACAGAATGAGCCTGGAAAAAAAGTCTGAAAGGTCGGGAAGGGATTGCTTTGAATGAATGACAGTCTTTGGCTTCCAAAGTCCTTATCTAAAGACCCACTTTACAAGAACCCAGCCCAGCCTGGTGAACTCTTATGAAGAAAGTCAATGTATTCCAACTCCTTGAAGATAAAAACCCTTTTCACCCAACGGGAAGTGCCTATAGCCACTGTTCCACAGTAATACCTATGGAGACCACCTGGAAAAAAAGAAAGAAAACAAAACAAAATAAAAAACAGAAAAGCGGAAAAACTAAATCTTAGTTGAAGTCGCCGTCTTGAAGGTAACAATCGATTCCCTTGTGATGGTCAGGCAGTGGTCAATGCATGTAGACTGCCCAGTGGGAGAGCATCTTAATCACAGACTCTGTCCTTTTGCTTTCACCTTCTTTGGCCTTATAGCCTATGACTCTTACTACATCTGTCATAAAAGCCTGACTTTTCCCTCATCGTGTTTAGTGTGTGTGGTTATTTATGCTAATGGTCGGCACACACTGGGCTCCACAGCTGCTGCCATCCACTGGCTGTCGCTCTGGGAGACAGGGAGGGGGTCAAAGTGAAAGAGGTCAGCATGTCTAGTAGGGCTGGGCTGGGGGGAGAGGTGTGTGTGTGTGAGTGAGGTTAGAGCAGGGGATAGTATAGTAAATCCACATAATGCTTAGTAAACCCATCTGTACACATGCACTCTCTCCACATATAAGGTCCAGCCGATGCTTCTTTGGCTGGAAGACATGTGTCAGTCCAGCTGTGGTACTGCCCAAAATGGAACATAGATTCTCATCAGTGCATTGAAATAAACCCCTGATATTTCTGTACTTTTTGTACTTTGTACTTTGTACTGGCTGAGAGGTGAGGTCTTTTCCCCTCTTTGAAATGTGGGTTGCAGCTTCTATTGCAGATAATATTCAAAGAAATGAGTTAATGTTTTAAAGATGTTGACAGTATAAACCAATTATGATTTATGCTGCTTCATCATTCATCCCTTACAAATGTATCTACTCGAGAATAATGCAAAAACAGAAATGCCTCAAGATAAAAAATAACTGATGGATTCTTGTTCATTTGAAGATTAGAAGATTTGCCCAGTCGCCTGTTTCATCTCTCTAGATGGAATGACTCCTCTGAGTCTCAGCAGTCATATGATGAACCACCCCCCAACTCTCCCTTACACACACACACGCACACACAAACACATGCATCATCTTACACTGTGGCAAACATCACATTAGAGTGTTAAAGAAGAAGCGTGTGTGTGTGTGTGTGTGTGTGTATGCCTTAAAATCACTCTTTCACTCCATTTGATAAATGAGCAAAACTCCATGTGTCTGAATTGTTATCGCACAGCCTTCAATTGATTTTGTGTCACACCAATTGCTCCAAGTATATTCATTTAGATATGCCCTAATCGTCTATTTGGGATTGAGACAGATTGATACATATTCATCGATTGACTTGAATAAGTATTCCTTCCAGTCCTTCCTTCCAGCTCTCTGGTAATGATGTCTAGTTAGGATTCAAATTTTGTTTTATGAATATGTAGGGCCCTGTTCCTTTTGACTATGAAAACATCAACCAAAGCTACTGTCAGATACAGAGAAAGAGAGAGAAAGAGAGAGAGAAAAAGACAATGAAATGAAGAAATAACTCATTAACTGCCAGTGTGTTTCATATTACATGCAGAGAATGTGTGTGGTGAGAAGTCATCCACCGAAACAGGAGACTGAGTCAGAATTTTCAAAATATCGCTCTTAAAAATATTGCAAAACACATTGATTGAATGTGTGAGAAAAGACTTCATACCACACATAAAGCATGTTTAATAGCCTATACAGAGCTATATCGTATGCCTTTGATTGTCTTTATTGTAATACACAGTAGAACACCCTGGGTTTCAGAGCAAGAAATTAATATTTAAGTAAATTGAGGGTCATATTGCTGCCAGTTAAACTGACATTTGTCAGAAATTGTATTTTCAGCTAGTGCGTTCCCTATGAATGTTACAGCCTGCTAGACTGAAATAAGCAAGAACTTGTCAACACTGCCTCAAGCTCAGCGGGCGGCTGTCTTACCTGTAAGAGACCTTGTCAAAGTGCTCCTAGCTAGTAGAAAAAAGGGGTGTAAAGATTATTAACTGTACTGGCAATGGTAGAAAGGGGAAGAGCCCAAACCCCCATTTTGAATTTAACCAAAGCGTGAAGTTAGATATTTACCCTGGTAGGAGGGGAAGAAGAAAGAAGGAGGTAGCAGAGAACCCCAAGAAACACACACACACACACACCACGGGACGCAAATCCCTGCAGGAACCGGTGGTCAAAGACCCCATGGTGACAGGTTGACCTAATCAGTTCCCACGAGGGCCTTGTGCCTGACTAAATGCACAGCACAAAACACCCAACAATGATGAAATGTTAACCCAAGCCCAGTAACAATGGCCACAATTATGCTCAAGAGGTTGGAATGGATCATTGTAGAAAGGCTCAAGGGCTGGATGCATTATACACTAATGTTTCTCTGGTGGTACTGGCTCTGCCTTTGACAGACAACGGCAGCAGCTTAGAGGTCTGCTGAAGTAATTCCAAATAAGCCTGTAAACATCATTTCCCAGAATTCTTGTATCAGTGTATGCATATCCACTGCATAACCATTACCATGGTTACATTTCAAGTTGGATGCACTGTAACTGAAACTCAGATGTGTGTTTGTGTATTTGTATGTGTGTGTGTGTATGTGTGTATGTGTGTGTGTGTCTGTATGTGCATGTGCATGTGAGTGTGTGTGTGTGCGCGCAAGAACGTGTGTGAACATCTGTGAACGTGTGCTGTATCCTACATGTTCATTGTTCACACAGTATTATACTATATCCTACATGGGTCTTGTTAGTAGTGTGGCAGTTGCTTGTGACAGTGTGTGTGTGTCTGTGTGTGTGCATATATAGGTAGGTAAGACAACAAGCTAGGTGTGTGGAGTCTGGAAAACAGAGCAGACGCTTCCACGGAGCGATGGTCGCAAAGCTGCATTGGGCTCAGCGGGGATTTAATAAGCTGTCTGAGCGCCTCCTTAGTCAAGTGCTGTTGTGTGCTGTTGTGTTCTCAGACTGCACCTCTCCTTTTTCTCCTCTGCCACATGCATTTGGTTTCATGATGTTCATGAACTGCAGTGACAAGAGGTGTGAAACATGCTTTTAACTCATCATGTTGTCCATAGTAAGACGTAGTAAGACGCAGATGCAGCACACGTTACATGCTACATGCTACATCGCTTTGGATAAAAGCATCTGCAGAACACACTATAATCATAAGCATTACAACATAAACATCTAATTGCTGCATTGGTCAGTGTGGTCTTCCCTGTGGGTTGCAGGTTGTTCAACATTAGGACGAGCAAATGGGGAGTTGATTAAAAAAACGAAAGAAACAGGAGAAAGGGAAAGCAAAACAAAACATAGACACAGTGATCAGCCAGGACAGGAAACAGAGTCAGACGCTGTGAACAAATGGGCACGTTCACGACTTGATTTGCAGCCAAGTCATCCTGACCAATGGGGCAGGGATGTCACGCACCATTAATATTCGACTATATTTGGGTTCGCTCTACCTCAGTCTCTCTCTCTCACACACACATGGTCTCTCACTGTCTCTCTCTCTCTCTCTTTCTCTCTCTCAACACACACACGCTCTCTCACTGTCTCTCTCTCTCTCTCTTCCCTCGTGTGGCTGACAGATGTACCCTCGTCCCCCAGATGTCAGCGCTTCTGGTAGGCTCTGCTCTGGCAGCCAGCAGCTTCTAGTGGGTGTGCGGCTCGTGCTGGGAGATCATGCTGTCAGGGCGAGCCATGTTCAATAGCGATTCTCACGCGTGAGTCCCTGCCACCTTCTTCACCTGTCCCCAAACCTCCTTGACGGTCTTCTCCTCCTCCTCCTCCTCCCTTTCCCTTTACCCTTCCTCCTCCTTATTCCCTTCCTCCTCTTCCTCCCCCCTCCTGCTTATATTCTCCACTTCTCCTGCTCTGCTTCAACTCCTCCGTACTCCCTTAACTCCTGCTTCGCCTCACATGATTTAGGTGACTGACCCTGGACTTGAGGATTGGGCCAATGAAAAATGGTGGTGCAACACTGTTTGGTTTCGTTTGTGCTTTGTGTGTGTGTGTGTGTGTGTGTGTGTGTGTGTGTGTGTGTGTGTGTGTGTGCGTTCACACACATACATGTTTACAGTAACGTCTGTGCGTTTGGGCTGAAAACGTGACAGGTGGGGAGGTGCATCACTCTTGGCTATGTTTGATCCTTTGTGCTTGTGTGTGTGTGTGTCTGTAGAAACACATACGTGTTTACAGTAATGTGTGTGTGCATGTTTGGGTTGAAAACATGACAGGTGGGCAGGGCTCCGGCTGCTACTGTGGTGACCATATGCTAGAAACTTCCGGCTCAGCAGAAAGGGAAACTCCAAAGTGAGCAGCTCCGATAGCGGCCAACTGTAGGTTCCGTGCCGACTGCCTGACATTTTGTTCGCTGACTCCCAAGGGGACCAGTCTCATCTCCAGCAGCAACAACCATCCCAAGAAAAATAATTATTAAAAAAACAGCAAAGGGAGGAGAAAAGGAGATAAAAAGGAACATTTTTTATTTATTTCCTTTCTTTCAAAGATGGCCTTGGAGCAGGAGAGGAGGAAAGAATGACTCCTGACTGCAGGCTTTATGTTTCCAACTCATTTGTGTGTCAGAATGTAATGCATCTTTAATAAGGCTGCTTATTAATTGTGTTGAGGTGAGGGTTTAATCTCAAGTGCACCCTCCACCACACACACACACACAGAGAGAGAGAGAGAGAGAGTGAGAAAAGAGAGAAAGAAAGATTGAAAAGAGCGAGACCTTTATCTCCTTAGGAGATGCCCAAGTGTGCAGGGGGTCTACAGACAAGACGGATGACTGGAACAGAAGCAATTTGATGGTCAGGGCCCGTGAGTGATTTGTCATGTCGAGCCGAAGCCCTTTGATCTCAAGTTTACAAACCCATTAAAGCCTCCTTCCAGCATTTTGGCCACGCAGAGAGCTTACATGCGTCTATTGCTCTATTGCTCCCCACTGTTTTATTCTCTCTCTCTCTCTCTCTCTCTCTCTGTCCTACTCTCTCTCACTGTTGTTTCATAAAGCCTCTTTGGATAATTCACTCGGCGGCATTTAGCAGTAGAAAAACTCAGCATTGCCAGCAAAATAAGGGGGGGGGGGGGGGGAAGTCAAACGTGAGCATTTAAAACACCTGGTGGAAAACTGCTTCAATGTGCAGCAAGCAAGAGAGGCTTGCAGCAACATGGACTCGGCAAGAGAGACTTGCAGCAAGCAAGCAGCAGAGGGATGCCACCCACCCTTCTGCTTGTTTATGTCAACTTGAGCATGTAAAAATCTAAGGCTACTCCACTGACACCCCCACACATGCAGTACAGTCCGTGTCCCCGTTTTGTCGCTCTGGCCGCATTAATTTTTACCATGTAATAAACACAGCAGAAATGTAGCAGATGTTCTTGCCGATGCATAAAAATGTCCACACGGTACTCACATCTCACTTCCCCCTTTGTCTTGTGTGAAATGTGTTCCTCATTTTATCTGGAGATGGGGTTGCACATGCGTAAAATGTATGTATAAATTTACACACAAAACATGTCTCTCTGTCCTCCCTTGATTTGAATATGTGACAAGTGTTGAAAAATATCCTGTCTGTCTAATCCTCTATTGAGGAGCTTTTTCTGTTACTGTTATCTTTTTGCTGTTGCCTCTGTCCTTTTTTGTTATCTATTCAACTCTCTCCTTATTTCCCCTGCTTTTCCATCTTGCTGGAGTTTTAATTTTAATATAAACTGGGTGAGCGAAATAAAGAGCTTATGGCACAGTGAAAACAATCCCTCAGAGAATACCACCCAAAAGCCCTTAATACACGTGCACACTCTCTCTCTCTCTCTCTCTCTCTCACACACACACACACACACACACACACACACACACACACTCTCTCTCTCACTTTCTCACTCACTCACTCATACATACACACATATTCACACACACGCACGCACGCACGCACAAAGACTCACGCATTCTATCTAACTGCGCTCTCTGAGTCGCGGCAGTGGCAGCCACAAATGTGCTGCTGGCCCTTTAAATCCTCTGTTATAATTCCTGGAGCGAGCAGCTGGCTATAAAAAAGAGAGCGAAAGAAAGAAAAAAGCACACACTCTGCTTCAAAACAGACAGACAGACACACACACACACATATATATATATACACAGACCCATGCACACACTCCCACACAAACGCACGTTCGGATTCATGTGCACTCTCGCCACTGACAACTAAGGGGGAGACTGGAGTGGATTTTACAGCCAACAAGAGAGAGCGCAAGAGAGGGAGGGGGGACCAGACAGAACTTTCCACAGAGGCAAGCTTCCTCGGATCACTCAGCAACATCATGCCTTGTTGCCTGGGTTTACCTGCTGCACTGTGGATTGGCTAAAACAAACTGCTCTGATTACCAACGCAAAACCTCTCAACGCGGTCTGACGGACTGGTCGACCAAGAGAATGCTCTCCCAAGTCATAAGGCTTCTTCATGTTTTGTCTTTCTGCTTTCTCCAAATGGGGTTGATCAGGTAAGACATGCTCCTAAGGATTACAGTCTGAGACAGTGTGCAGTGGACTGTGCTGTTATGAAATGTGGTTGGTTAAAAAAGAAACTGTTTGTTGGTGTGCAATTGTGTAGCTTGTTTGTTGTATAGTTTTTTTTTTAACTTGTCTTTTTGGCATTAATTAAATTTTTTATGGAAATGCAATTATTTAAGGTTATTATGCTGATGCTAGCTTTAGGTACGAGGTGGTAGCCTGTAAAATGTATATCTTAATTTGATAAAAGGGAAGTTGACAAACTAAACAATATATATGAAAAGTTCCCTTCAGGAAACTGAAACAGAAATGGTAAATGGAAAGTGACATGCTAGATAGTAAAGAAAAAATCATTTTGATTGATACTGATAACTAAAAAAGACAAAAAGAATCCCATAAATTCTGGTACTAAAATGCAAGAGAAAAAGAACTGAGCCAAAGCCATTTAAAAATACATGTCCAGTCCACATTCCTCTGATTAACCTTTGTCATCATTTTTTCACATACAAGCTGTATTGGATTTTATTTCTGGTTTCAAGCAAACATTAATGTTTAATATCATGTCAAATGAAAACATGGGTTCAAACTAATTGCGTTCTCTCTTGAACCCTCTCACCCCTGGACAAATGCTGATGATGGAGACAGTCTATTACAAAAGGATGAAAAAAAAAAAACTGTTTCCCCCAATTCCCAATGCTGTCCCTTTTTTCCTAAGGGAGCAGGACAAGTCAATGAATACTGACTTGCTATTGGTTCTTGTAGAAGATGTGTGGGAGATTGTATGAATACATCTTCTGAGAGATGCATCATGCTATCTCAGAGTCAAAAGAAATTCTTGATTACGTATCCAGTTTATGGGGGCCTCACACTTGCACATGAATTGGGATGTCAGTGCTTGACAGGGAAGGTCTAACAGGAAACTCTGTGACCCAGAGAAAGACACCCCCTTAGCTTCTCATTTTTTACCCTTCTTTCTATAAGCCTCCACTCCTCTTTCTCTCTCTCTCTGTCTGTCTCTCCGTCTCTGTTCCAAAAAAAGGAAAGTTTTGTGGTGAGCACTTTTCCCCATTTCATGGCCCGTCGACCTCAGGTGTGCAAGGAGTGCTCTGGAATTAAGATCTGCATAATCCCACTGGTTGGGGAGGCCGTCGCAAACCCAGCCCCAGGCGCAGTGAGCCCACCTCTCTCACCTCCCAACAGGGGGCAGGGGTGTGGGGTGGAGGGTGGTGGGAGACAGGAGACATGGGGAGCAGACATCAGTACCTCCTATGGGAAATCAGCAGGAGGGGGGACAGTGAGAGGACAGAGAGAGAGAGAGAGAGAGAGAAAGAGGGAGAAAGTACTAAGATTGACAGAACACAAGAGAGAGTAGAAAGATTGACAGAACAAGAGAGAGAGAGGATGGAAGAGCGCAGAAATGGGAAGAGTGAAAGGAAAAAAGAATAAGAGAGAGTGAGAAATGCAAGTGGAGCTGTGTGTGAAGAGAGAGAGTGAGAGAAAGAGTGAAGAAGAAAGAGAGATGGAGAGAATGCACAGCAGAGGAATGACAATGGGCTGAAGGAGGGTTTTGGGTGGAGTACAGAAGAAAATGAGATCTGAAGCATGAAGCAGTTGGCCCTGGGCAGAAGCCTGAGATTCACATAACCCCACCCACCCCCCACCCCCTTCACCGCCAACACACACACATACAGCACCTGGGGTTTTACAGTAAGTAAGGAAATGACATGTTTAGCAGAGGGGGATCTCTCCCCTGGGGAGGTAAAGCAGAGTGCCTCCTGGGCATGGCGCTCACAGTCAGGGATGAGGAGAGGTGGTGGAGGCTGGAAAATGGAGGCCAAGACCCACTGGTGAGAGCTGTCAGAGAGGGATAGAAGGAAGGGAATCACCCTGACATAGAAGGGGTGGGGGGTGCTCACACACACACACACACACACACATGCACGCACAGTCTCACACTAACATGAACACACATACACATACATACACACACACACATTTTCCTAACATGCAATCCGACCAATAGGTTGATACACAGCTGTAAATCGTCTGTAAATCAGAGTTGTTCATGGCTGTGTCTGTAGATGTCTGATTAGCAGGTATATATAGAGTCTTGGCCCTCTCCTCTCCCAACATACAGGGTCTATCTGCAAACCAGCATCCCCTCACCCTCAAATGCAGCCCTACATCACAATACAGCACTGTGCAGACAGAGCTCAGCAACACAGGATAGATTGGGCTGGGACATTCATTTAAAAACGCAGCTGACAAGCATGGGTGCATGCGTGTGTGGTGTGTGTGTGTGTGTATGTCTGTGTGTGTGTGTGTGTGTGTGTGTGTGTGTGTGTGCGTGTGCTGGTGGGCAGGTGTGTATCTGCCCGTGTGTGTGTGTGTGTGTGTGTGTGTGTGTGTGTGTTTGACTGTGTTTGTGTGTGTGTGTCAGACAGGTCAATGCTTGTATAATTAAATACGAAATGTAAATGAGACAACCATTTGCCGGTCAGCTGGCTGATGCCTAGGAGGGGGAATGTTTGGGAATAGCAAACAATCACCACTGTGTTTGTATACTGGAGCTCTGCTCATTGATAACCCGTCAATATCACTGCCAATACCCAGGTGTGAAATAAGAGCATTTAAAACTCAAGAGGTCACAAGACGTCAGATCAAACAAACAATTACGCAAAGATGTGTCAGCCTGTCACTAGCCTGCCGTGTCATGACCCTCAGAGATGGCAAATTAACCACCGGTAACCATTAAAACGATTAAAATGCTTAATTTAAGCTCACACACACTTACTCAGGTACATCCATTAGAGGTCTTAATTCAAGGCAAGCTGTGGTGATCATGTTAATGTTGAGAAAGCATTCCTGAGGACAGGCACTGCATTGAGGGCATGTAAACCCATTTGAGTATGGGATCCTTGAGCTGTGTACTGCCGAGACTGAGAAAACGTCTGTTGTTTGCACAAATGAAACCGCAGTTTGTGTCCGCTATCAATAATTAAGCAGAACAAGGCATAGAAGCGGTGTCTGAAAAAACTAAACAGGCACTTTTAGTCCCCCCTGTGGGCTTGAGTTAGTGTTGTTGTTGGTGGTGGGGTTTTTGTTGTTTTTTTTTTTTCAATTTCAAAGAAGGAGTCTTGGACAGTCATGTCCTGGAGGAAAGCAAAGACAGGTGGGTAGCCCTGCTAATAAGAACTAGGGATAAGTAGGGTTCAAAGTCAGTATCTAAAAGTAAGTGTGTGTGTGTGTATCTCTGTAAGACCCAGCAGAAACTCTTAGCACAAGAGATGTGTAAATGCGATGTAGGGCACATTTGGTTGATGCGCTTCTTTTCTAAAAGAAAAAAAGCTGATTTTGAGTACATGGACTTGTTTGACAGAAGGATATTGGACAGAAGGATATTGGACCTTGATTGCAGTAATGAATTGTTCCTATTGTGCAATATGAAACTGCAAAATGTAATTCCACAGATTTCTAAGTTTCTTGTTTTCCAGTCAATCCAATAAAGTAGCTCCTGCTGTGGTCAAAAACCGTATGGCTGCATACCTTGGAACCTGAGTCCCTACCTGCGAGAACTGAGTCCCAAACTAAATTAGGCTTAACAGATCAGGTGCTGCATTCACCTGTCTGAAATTGAAGGGACCAACACACTTCACACTTCCATACTGCCACAGGAAGATAATAATCAACAAATATCACAATATAATTATTTTTAAGGCATATAAAATGTAAAATAAATTATATAAAAATATAAACCTATATTCATAATCTACTCCTAATAACTAATAATAGCTAATTTTGGCTCCAACAAGATGGAACTATTAAGAGCTGTTTCTTCCCACCTGATCAGATCTGGCAGTGGAGAGCTGAGGAGCAGCTCCATAATCCTCTGCTCTCCCATTCCATCCCTTGATGTCAAGAGCGGACAAACACAAAAGTCAACCCAATGGTATACTAAGTAGCTAATCAGGTGGAGAAAATTATGCACCCTGCCCAGCGCATAACAACGTGCCACTGCTTTCATCTGTGCCAACATAAACATTATGCTCATCTTTTCACGCACCGTTTACTGATGATCCTGTGTGTACAAAACTGTCTGGAGATGTTTGTTATGCAGTTTAGCAGAGGTCACATGAAAACAGCACTTGAAGCAGTGATTCTTCATTAGGTTACTGCTAAATGTGTGTGTATGTGTGTGCGTGTGTGTGTGTGTGTGTGTGTGAACTCATCTGCTCAGAGTAAGCCAGGCCTCCCATCTCTCTCCTAATGTATGTTTTACTTGCTTCAGCGCGTCATGGTAAACAAAGACGAAGATGACACAAGGGATAGATGGATGCAGCTAAAAAAAATTTTAGAGCCATAGGCTTCAGAGGGGAGTGACAGAAACACACATGGCGCCCAAGAGGGAATTGGATTTGAGCAGGGATAGGTGCCAGCGGAAATAACAGCCACTGATGGGTCCTTTGAGCCGGAGCGCAACTCAAGACAGGAGCGACAGCTTGTGACAGAGATGGCTGTGGAACTGCTCTCGGATCATTTTAAGCTGCTTTTTGGGGGTGAAGGAGCAAGAGTCCAACATCTCCACCTGCCCCCCACCTCTGTGAGTGAGGTTTGCACGATAAATGATACAATAAAATATCTGACAAAAACTTTTTTAAACTTTTGTCAAATGATGAACAAAGCATTAACTAAGTGATGACAAATGCAAAATAAATGCCTCTTAGTGAGGAGTTATTATGCTACCAAAATGCTTGTAGCTGGTTTTGGAAAATGTATTTTTGGACAGGACTCAAAAGAGAAAAAAAAAAACAGAAGAGGGCTTGAACGTGATATCATTTATCACACCCTCTTGGGCAATTCCTGCCCAAGCCTCATAAACACTGACGAGTTATGATACCAGCCTCTTAAAATGCTTTTTAATGAGTCTCTCCTTAAAACTGTGTAGTGTTTTTTCCTCCCAACTGCATACAAATTTGAGTCATCAGCTTAAGCACGGAAAAAATAAAATGGCCACAGGCCAAAAACTAAAGAAAATCCCAAGTAAACCATTGAGTGCACCTGTGCGTTCACCCGCATGTAAACATTCTCGCTTCCCATGTGAGACACTCCCACACTACTTGTCTGGGATCTATTTCTGCACACAATATTGTCAGCCATCTATAGAAGGGGAATGTGTGTGTGTGTGTGTGGGTGTGTGTGTATGTGTGACAATGTTGTGAGACCCATAACATTCTGTGCTGTCTGAAGAAAGGAGGGGAAGAGGCAGCCAGTGTCTTCCACTTCTTTTTAGCGTCTAGCAATCAGGAATAGTGGGGAGTGAGTTGAGTTGGATGTGCTCAGCTAGCGTCCTCTCAGCAGTGGGAGCTTAAGAGGTCCCCGGGGTGGCAGAAGGGCATTTAATGCATTTTACTGCTGCTTGCACATGGCTGGCTCTGACTGTGCACCTCACAGCCAGCATTTCACATTAAACACCGCACCTAAGGCTATGTCTCTCCTGACTTAATCTTGCTTTCTTTTTCTCTGTTCTTTCTCTCTATTTCCATCGCTCTCTGTCTTTCTCTTTCTTTTGCCATCTCTCTCCTTTCTGCTGCTCAGTTTTATTCTTTCTATTTCTCATTCTGTTCTCCTTATCTCTCATTCCCTATTCTTTACTCTGCTCTCTTTCTCTCCATTTTCTCTCTTTTCATCACTCTTTTGTCTTTCTCGTGCTGTCTATTCTCCTCTTTTCTTTCTTCTCATCTCTCTGTCTTTGTTTTTTTATCTATCATTATTTGATTTTATCCTTATTCTTTCAGTCTCTCAAACTCAATCTCTTGCTGCTCACTTCCACCTTACTATATCATTTCTACTTTCTCTCTTTTCTTTCTTACCTTTCTATCACTCTCTCACCCTCTCTGAGTCTTTTTTTGCTCTTTCTTTTCTTTTCTCCCTTCCTCTTTAAATTCTATCCATCCCTCTGACTCTCTCCAGTAACCCTGGTAGGCTGTATTGGGGTTGATTGGCCAGACCAGCCCTTTGACAGCTGAGTTCATTGCAATGTGCAATTGTGTTCAGAGCAATTAGGGGCTATGTTCTCATCACATATAGCCCTCACTCACAGAGGAATCACACCAGTTCAAATAAACACTCCAAGGCTTATAGTATACGCCTGTGCAAAACACTGTTATTATTAGAAAATGGTACATGCGCAAAAGCAGTGATTCTTCATTAGGTTACTAAATGTATGTGTATGTGTGTGTTTGTGTGTGTGTGTCTGTGCATGAGTGAATGTGTGTGTGTGTGTGTGTGTATGTGTGCATGTTTATGTGTGTGTACCTCAGTGTGTGTATGAATTATTATGCCTGAGCATTTGTGATGCCTGGTACTGAATCTCTCAAAGCACTACTTTAAAAATAGTGAGTCTCATAGCAACTGTGGCAGAGCTGATTGAACTTACACAAGCCTGGAAGTGTAAAGACAGTGGCTCTTTGAAATGGTGAAACACACAAGAAAGTTCTTTTGTTGTTGCTTCTCAATATTTGATGGTTCTGTAGTTGTTTGATGTTAGTGTGGGTAGTGTGGTCAGTGCTCCAGGTCAGGTGAACTAGTGGTCTAGTGGTTAGTTGAACACATCTGAACAGAAGATATTGATCAAGTTTGGGCTTGTTTGTAAGATGAATGGTTTCTACAGAACCATAGAGGGGTTCCACTCATACAGCTTTCTGCTTGTCTTTGTGCTAAGACTTTTTGTTGCCATGTGGTTAGTGCAGAAAGATGAAATATAAACCAGCCAATACATTTTGAGCACATGGCATCAACCTCAGGGAGAAGAAACTGGTCCTACTGCTTAGCAAACTGCATTCTCTCCAATGTTAGTCCATAGAAGTACACAAACGTTATGGTTTCTCAAGGTCACTTGCAACAGACAGCAGAAAAACAGAGCCCTGGTAATCAGCTCAAAACAACGGGACCTCTACTGCTGTCTTTCTGTGCATCATCCTCTGCTCTTCATCTGTCGTTCTCCCCCATTCCTCAGCCTTCCTCTCCTGAGCCGTGGTGTCATGCATGACTAATAGAGTGGTCCTAAGAGGTCTGGTGGACTGGAGAACGTGTGGAGAAGTGTGGGGAGTTCATTTGGGAAGGGTTGGAGTTTAGGGGTGGGGTGGACGGGTGGGGGGGTGAAGGGATTACAACTGTGCTTGTCAGATAACAGGCCGTCACTGATACCATGAAATCCGAGAGCACCCAGGGCCGTGTAATTCACTCCAAAAGCAGAGTAAAATTGCGGGGGCGGTAAAGGCTTTCCCCTTCTAACAGAGGTTAGTGCAAATAGAATCCAGAGGGACTTGGAGTCAGTACTAAGCAAAAAATAAATAAATAGCCACATCTGTTCACCGCAGTGAAGAGCCATTGAGACACTAAGTGGAGGGGGGCAGCGCGAGAAATGGTGGGGGTTGGAGAGTTGTGTATCCACGTCTTTAGCTCTAATGTCCACTTTGTTGAGATTGCGTCTGGCGTCGGCTTGGTTATGAAAGCAGGTTACTGTCGCCGGCGTTTCAGAGGATGCGCTCCGCTGGTCAGTTGCCATGACGATTCGCCATTATTGATTGCCCCAACCGGTGCTTTTGCTTCATTACCTTGCTTTGGAGCGGCTGATACTATTTAATGGTCTTGGGGGAGGGAGAGGGGACTTAGGATCTGGGTATGGTGGTGGTGGAGACTGGGGCTGTGCATGGCGGCACTCACACTGCTCCCTGAAGGGCAAAAGCACAGGCCCACATTGGGAGCGTCCAGCTCCTGCCGGGGTCACAGCTCAGGCCCTCTCTGCCCATTAGTGGGATTGGCTGACTGTCCTTGAGAGGAGGAGCAGGGAGCCTCATTCAGAGCGACTGCTGGGGCCGTTATGTCTGTGCTGTGTTATTTTATATCATTGAGCAGCCAATATCCCGTCGCCCAGTCAGGCTGTGTGTTTAATAGAAGGGACAGTTGGGCGGCACAGGCTGCTATGATGAATTTGATACAATCGTGTTCACACAATTAAACAGCTACTGCTGCTCATCTTGTCTACTAGCACTACTACGGAAATATCACTGCTTTATTTGAATGAAGGCAAAACAGAGCACAGACAAAAGACTTTTCTCACAAAATGTCCATTGGTTCCTAACGGTGAAGCTCTTTCATCCCAGGATATCTGTCTCAGACATAGTCAATGTCCTGGAAAATGTTGTAAGCCCTGTTCTACTCCAGCTTTAGCAACGTTGACGGGGAGGTTTCAGTATCCATAGATATTTGTGTGTCATGGATTCATCTGTCCCTTAAAAAATAATAAATAAATAAATAATGAACTCGGTTTGAATGTATTAATGAACCAGAGATGCCTCTATAGAGCCTGATGTCCCTAGCCACCAATTATTTCATGACTTCCCAGTGTATGTAAGCCGTAGGAGTCTGCCCCCACCTTCTTTTGGCTGTAGCTAAAAAGTTTCAGCGGCTCTAAGAACTCCCATATAAAAATACAACTTATAGCCACCATTGCTCATTGCCTGCAGAATATGAGACCCAAACCATCCTTTCTCCTGCAAACAAATTGGCGGCGGTGTCCATCCCAACATAACCTCAGCTAACCCTGCATGTCAACTCCTCTGTCTAGCCTTGTGAATGAAGAGCAATGGTATTAGGCATGCACGCTCGCCTACTGGTTATCTGCCAGCCACACACACAGCCAGGGCTCCTTACAGACTTCCATTACACGGCAGTGCCTTGCTCTCTCTCTGTCTCTCTGTCTCTTTTTTCTCTCTCTTTCTCTCTTCTCTTCTCTCTCTCTGTCTCGCTCTCACCTGAGCAGATGCTGACCACAGGGTTACACCTTACCCCTCACCTCTGCTTTCACCTTGAGGTCCGGCAAAAACAATCCCCAACCACTGATCACACCCCGCCCCACACACACACATACACACACACACACCTCCAAAGGTCTATCCTTGTCTATCTGGCTAGACTGAGGCTATGTTGGCATGCAACAGCTAGAAGCTGGGACCTGTTCAGAGCTGGCGGAGGTCGACTGTGTTTACCTTTTTTGGAAGGTGAGCGTCATGGCTCAATGGCCTTTTCCGTCTTGCAGACTTTTTTTTTTGTCACAGTGGCAGTACACCTGGGGCCTTCACTTTCTCTGTGAGCTGGCAAGGGACTTTTCAGTTATTTTTATTTATCAGCAGCACAGAGGTGGTACTGATGTTTTGGAAATGGTCAAATAAGGACGGGGTGGTTTTAGGGGACGGACGTGGACGGTCATGTCGGGTCTCCCAGGGAGAACTCATCTCAGACTGCACTGGCAGGAGTTCACGTCTGGAGGCAGACAGCTCCAGGTGAACACTGGACCAACTGTTGTTGTTTCCTCCACCTCTGTTTGCTAATGGGTTGTTGTGAGATGCACAACCATCAATCACCTCCCTAGTATGCCATGCTCCCCTCAATAAAAACAAACCATATATATATATAGAGAGAGAGAGACAGACAGAGAGAGAGAGAAAGAAACAGATCTGACATATCATAAAGTCTTGTGACTGTGAAGCAGTGCCAAAGTGCCAGTGCTCACCTTATCAGTTAAACTCACAGAGGCATGGAAAGAGCACAAAAGCTTGTTTTCTTTGTAGAGTGCGTGCACCTCAGAAGATGTGGGAAAGCAAGGGAGAGACAAAAGCTTTCTCCTGGTCAAAGCCGGGCCAGCAACGCTTACCAAGTTCTGGGAGGAAGTCCAGGAGAGGCTCTGCTCCTGCCACTGCTACCGCTGCTGCTGCTGCCGCTGTTGCCTTCTCTCAGGGCTGGCAGCACCTCCTGCGGGCTCTTCACAGAGGAATATGATTGAGCACGCAGCCACCCACTTCAGAGATTAGCTGTGACGGCAGCAGCAACTGCACATTTCCAGGCCAGGCCCTTCAATGTGACCTGTACTGCTGAGAGTATTTTACCTTCCGACTGGGCCGACTGCTAGATGTGGGGGGTATGCACCTTTATCACGATGCTACAATAATACAAGTTGTCCAAACCTTCCCAAACTTCTTCAAAAAATTATCTTGTGTAATAACATTTTTAATTAACATCTGCAATCCATTTCCTCTCTATTCTGACTGACTTTAAAAATCTATTATTTGATCTACTATTACTATTTGGCCTAATCTGTTGTATCTAGCTGATTAATTAAATTACTTCCCTAGACTTCCCTAGGCTAACTGATCAACTTCACATGACCTTAGAGGGCACACTGTGAAGACCTCGCCAACTGAGTGCAATGTCAGTTTGCAAGTTGCGAGTTAGTTTGACTTGTGAACACACAGATCAGAGGGGTTTCACAGAGTGTGAGGAGGAATATTTAGACCTTTCGACATTAGACCTTTAGACATTTAGTTTAATTATGTCAAGACGTGATTTAATGAATCCCTTGGCAGATTATTTCAAAATCAGAATGCCATGTGTGTACAGTCTAACCAATCAAGCAGATATTAACATTGATAGGTGGCACATTTTAGGAAGACATTGTGTTTCTGGAACAGTTTTGACATATACTTTTAGCACATCTTTTGAATAAGTATTTACAGAGTATTTAGAGCATTTAGAGAAGGTTTCATCAGTCTGGAGGGCTATAGGGGATTAGCATAAGACACTGGATCTGTCTTTTCTCCACATAAAGAGTGAGTCATCACACGCTTTGTTTTGTCAGGAGTAAATGCAAAGCTTAGTGTGACAAAAACTAGACACACAAATACTCACAGAGACAAATGACAATGTTGTAGTGAGTCTCCTCATATCTTTGTCACTGCTGTGCTAACCAGACATGCCAACACATACGAGGAGAGGCTCTGTGAAACGTCAGTTAGAATCTAATCCATTTCAGAAACGGATAGAGTACAAAATGTGGCAGCCGTGCCACTTTTGAAACGCTGATAGCACTTTGATTTTTCCACCTTGACAAACACAAACACACACACACACACACACACACACACAAAAGGGCCGAAAGGAATAATTTCCGATGATGTCAAACCACAACGCCATGCATGAACCATGTGAAAGCAGAGCACAAAGAGAAGGGCCTTTTTAAAAGCCCAGAGTGCTAAGCATTTCAGGCTTGCAGTCTTGTCTCATTACACCAGCCAGTTTAATAGCATAAAGCTTTTGTTGGTGGTGCAAGATTTCTTTTGAAGAGAACAAGAGAGGGCTCAGCAGTTCTAACATACCAGGTAATAAAAACTCTTTGATGGCATGTCTGAAGTCAAAATGGATATGACTACTAAAGTGATAATTTTTTCATTCTTGCACACACACATTGAGTCACTGGCTATAAATGTGCAGATGAAGGATGGGTTGGATTGCATCTGTCAGACTTGAGAGAGAGCTCTGGAACCTCTTGCAACGGTTTTTGCACAGTCAAAGTCAACATCTGCCACCCCCACGCATACAAGTGAATAGTAAAGAGTGTATATATTTAATATATATATATATATGTGTGTGTGTGTGTGTGTGGAGGGGGGGAGGAAAAAGTGTGTTTCCCTTTGTATGAAAGAGAGAAAAAAGCAAGAGAGAGAGAGAGAGTTTGTGAACCTGCCTCCAACTCATCAACCAATTAACAGCAGGTGAGACACAGCAACAAAAGCAATCACAGCCCAATGGGTCTCAGGCTAAAAAATCAGGAAGGACCTTCACTACTAGTTCCCATGTTGTAGCGGCAAGTCTCAGGGGGAATCCCATGAGCTTCTCTAAACCAGGAAACCCTGTGTGTCTGGTGTGAGTGTGTGTGTGTGTGTGTGTGTGTGTGTGTGGTTGGGGTGGGGGCGGGGGTGATGTTGACTCAGCATATCCCTAATTCAGGAGAGTTGGGCTAGAATCTGAGCTGGGCCAGGGGGTTGAGTGGGCTGGGGTTAAAGAATGGTGATGAATTCCCCTCGGAGTGCCAGGTGGCACAGCCATCCATATTCATGCACCGCTGATAGCAGAGGAACAAATTAATCATTCAGCCCAACCAGAGAGTAAGCTGTAATTATGTACAGTAGGCGCTTACACTGTACGTACCGGTACACGCACACACACACACTTATAGATAAAAGAAGAGAGGAAGAGCTGTATATCAAACTATGACTAAAGTAGTGTCCATCACACAAAAATGTGCTTGTGTTACTGACAGCAGCATCCAATATCCATCGCCATGACTATGTCTCCCCCTCCCACACTGACTCAACCCGTCCGTGTTTGCAGACCCAATCTCTCCCACCACCGAATAGACATGCTGAGAGACACATGAACGCCTGGGCTTGATCAATGGGATCATCTGCGCAGCATATCTGAAGTCAGCTTTTTAAACGGTGAGGAATGGCAAGATGAACCACAGCAGACAGGGGCAGGAAACTCCATTCAGTGAGCACAGGAAAAGCTTAATGAAAGCAAATGTCCTAGTCCGTAACCAGGTATTTGTACAGCAGCTCACGGTTAGCAGCTTCAAGGCCTGATATTAATGTAGCAGGGAGGTGAGAGGCTCTCAACCTGGGCTAATAACATGTGACCTTAGGGAGGGGAGTTAGAATGCCATCCAGGCAGTTAAAAGCCAAGACACTTGTCTTTACTGCTAGTACACCCTCTGAAGGCTCCAGATAGAGATGAACTAATTTCTCTATAACCTTATCTCTATAAATCATATACTGAGAGGACTGTTAAAAGGATTTACAGTGTCTAACTCTGCTTCATTCCTGTGTGTAAAACAAACAACATGCACAAATCCACTCCACATGGTCCAGTTGTCAGAATTACTTGAGACATTAAACAAAAGCTGTATCTTTGTAGTAATGCCCTGAAAGGTTCTCTAAGAACTGGCTCATCTGAATTTGACAACAAGTGCATTTTGTTAGTTTTGATACTATGACTGCAAATAGTTTCTGTTTCAGTACCGGGAGCAGGTTGGACAGGCATGTCTGTGCTTGGAGTCCTCTGAACATTGAGTTTTGGTTGTTTTTTTTTTTTTTTGGTTGTTTTTTTTCAGAAGTCCTTTGAATGGAACTGCCTTGACCTCGATCAGTTTTGTTCCTCATGGCTCAAAATAATTCAATAGATGCTGAATGGCCACAAAAGTAGTGAGAAGAATATTTAATGGACTTATACACAAAGTTTCACAGCACGAGTGAACTGTTTCCTATTCCTCTATCTCTCTGTCTCTCTCTCTCACACACACACATACACACAAAGTGGAACCACCAACACTACACTTGAAATTTCTCTGCTGACAAACAGAGAGCAAGTCTGCCTGTTCTGGGTCGATCAATCCACCAAAGCAGTAGGTCAAGTCGCAACCTGGCTCATCAACTCTATCCATCACTCCAGCGGCGTTATCTGGGAGTCTATCTCTAGAGTGGGGAGCAGTCCTTCAGCCTGATGGGACGTGGGCAGGCCTGATTCTGAATTACTTTGTCCCAGACGGTGAAAAGGAGACAGGCAGGCAAAGGGAAGTCTGAGTTCCTGTGTTTAGGGCTGGATTCTCTCTCTCTTTCATCTCTTGTGATTTCAGTGAAGAATATCTGAATTTTGAATTTGGATTCTGAAGAGAGCATTTTTCAAAACCCCTAAAAGAAATCTCTTTAAAACTCTGAATAAATCATTAATAAGTAATGACTTTAATACATTAATAACTCCTCTATAATAAAATAGACTGAAACAAAAAAGTTATTACAAAGCATGGATGAGGAGCAAGCTTTGAAGAAAAGATGTAGCCTACTAAATTAATGAGTTGATACTGTAACTTTGTTTCTCTGATATTTTCCCTTATGCATTTTAATCAAGTTATACAAGCATTTTAAATTTAATAACAGATTAAGATTAAATTAATTTCTTCAAACAAAGGAAGGGACTCAAGGATTAACCAGACGGGGGAAACAGAACTAAGAGGAACAAAAAAGGAGTGAGCTGAGTTTCTTTCTCTATCAGTTTTATTCCAATTAAACACAGCAGCAGTCATTAAGATGTAATGAAGATGGGGCAAAAAAGGCGCGAATCTTCAACTCAGCATTAATAATGTTCTGGTGATACATGCTGTATAAGGCTTGGACTGTAAATGAAGTCTGTGTGCTCGCGCAAACAAGAAATATTAAAGAGGATGTCAGCTGGAGCTTTCAAACCAACGGGATCAGTGGCCTCAAGCGCTGCAGATATTCAGATTGGCGACGCTGGGACCCATCACCAGCTGTAAATCTGGCATCAAAGTGCTCCCTATTGTTTTGATGACACAGGACAGGCTTGGATTAGAGACGTCATTTATTTTTATTAAATTTTTTCTTATGGGGTCTGCAGGGATGCCAAGCCTCACTCCCACAAGATTAAAGATCGTGCTGTGGCATGGTGTCAGTGTCGACAGTAGACTTTTCCAGATTTTTCTAGGTTAGCATGGATTAGAAACGACCGATTAGAAACGACCGATTAAAACCTCCGGCTCAGCCAGCTAACGGACATGTATATGTCTGTGTGTGTGTGTGTGTGTGTGTGGTTTTGTCTCGGCAAGGCTAATTTTTTGCCATTAGCGATGACTCATACACAAAACCAATTACACCACCACTGAAAATGAACTAGAAAACAAAAGCAAAAAAAAATTATAATGGAACTCATCTAAATGATGAGATCCGATAACAGAAATGTTGTTCCTATGCTACTTAATTGATATGGTTATGAGGGTGGGTAGAGGTCAAACAGCTCCCCTGGAATGACGAATATACCCACTGGCGTGGATACCCCAATGTTTGTATTTGTGCAACAACACAATTTTTCAGTGCGATCTTGTACAAACAAGTGCCAGTGTTCCTTTAGCAGAATTATGACTCCCAAGACTCATGAAGCAAAGGTGCAAGTGAAACCATACCAGATAGAATATTCAGCAGAACCTTGTTGATTTTCCAAGAGTTACATTTTGATGATGTTAGAGAGGGAGAAAGACCAGACAAAACTGTTCTCATAAAACAATGAAATAAACTCTCCAAAACTTTCTCCCTTTGCTTTCATTGCGTACTTCTTTTGTTTTTCTTTTAATACACAACACTTTTGTTTTGTTTATAACCAAGGACAGAAAATAGCACCAGCCCAATAAAATCCTGATAAAATAAGTGGCTGGAAGACTTCAGACACAAAATTATGATTTGTTATTTACTATTGACTTGTCAGTGGCTGGTAGATTTTCACATTTTTCCTCTGTCATACAACCCTGACTTTTTAAACACCTAAAAAATTATTTAGAAACACTGTTGGCCCTGACCTTTTAATGTGAATAATCAGCTTTTTAATGTGACTAACTGCAGGTATGATCTCTTCCTGTGGCCTTCCCTGAATTGTCACTATCCTCTGTGATAATTAGTACTCGGAAGAGCCGGGAAGAAACAGTAGGAAGATATGGGCGCTGCCATCTTTTAAGCTAAATAACGCATGATTCACAAATCATATCTCACATTAGTGCTTACTATGATAATTGTGCTTTTGAATAGTACAGTAAGTATTTCCCCTTAAGTCTGGACATACATACAATCATGCTGTTTTCTTTTGAGTGGTTTCCTCCTCAGCTAAAGCAGTCAAAGTCATCCTACAACTCTAGGCACTCAAAGGAGATCCACTATGTTACCAGGCCTGCCAGCCCGTAACAAAGGCGCCCGTCACGGGTGGAGGGGAAATCAGTGCCTTCCCCAGGGGCTTTCTCACCTCAGTTTCAATCTCTCTTGCTCCCTATGAACACATCTTGACCCCTCCATCTGACCCATCCCAATTCTTCAATATGTGTGTCTTAGTCCAGGCATTTGTACAGTTGATGCTGCACTGGGAGTGGGGGTCGGGGTGGGGGTTGATGGGGGGCGGGGGGGTTGATTGAAGACTCCCTCTCTCCCTCTGTGGACAAAGTACTGCTCTCATGTCTCCGTGGAAAGGGTCATCACCATCGAATGGCAGTGGTCACATGAGTAAAGACAAATGCACAAGAGAAAATTGCAATGTGCTATCCTATTCCCCAAAGATGCTATTGATCAAAACAGAGCTGGACTTTACATTTGCAGAGGGCCAAAGAGGCAGACACAGAGGAAGCTATATGATGTTTTTTTCTCTAATGAAATAAGCCAGAGCATGCCATCAGCAATACATTATTGTAAATGCCAAAATGACCAGTCCTTAAGAGCATCCAACCATCTGTCAGCTTTTACCAAGGACTTAAGGAATCATGTTTGCTGCTCATTCCCTCTTCTATTACTTGCTGGGAAAAATATGAAAAATGTGGTCCCAGCTTGAATACCACAGTGTGTATGTTTCCCCCAGAGGAGATTCTTACTCCGAATTTCATGCATCAATGTCTAATGATGGCGCTTTCTGCCGAGCTCAGGTTGAATCCGAAGAATGGCCACACTCGAGAATTAATACAGATTCTGATCACTGGCTCACTAATGAAAAGCAATTAGTGGCATATGTTTGCCAATCAAGTGTGGAATATGAGCTCCATCTAATTGAAACTAATCTGCTCTGGAAAAGAACCTATGAAATAAAAATAGCTTTAGTATTTCTTCAAGGGAAATATCTTTAGTATTTCTTCTGGGAAATATCTTTTCACAAAGATGTGTTATTTATACTGAATTATAACCTTGTACCATTGTACTGCTTTTACTACATTGTACATGCTAGGCTGGCCTTAGTTAGTGGTGTGCGGTGGTTTGTGACCGCATGTGTGTGTGTGTGTGTGTGTGTGTATTCAAAGCAATATCTGCAGAAGATGCATTCTGTCATTTTCCTATTTTCTTGTTATCTTACATCCACCTGTTTGCATCACAGCAGAGCAGACCTGGGTAATGTTTTTATGTCCCCCAGTCCTACAGCCCTAAGTGCACAATGCCTTATCCAATGCTGCCCATTGTCATGGTGTACTGCAGCATGTTGCCTCAATGCCAGACCTTTCTCCCGTAAATGATTGCATCTTTCCAGGTAAATTAGGGCAGTGATTGTGTTTTTTGAGGAATGCTTGGGGCTACTTGGGGACCACAGAAATCTATCTGTTAGTTGGAGCATTGGCAGAGACATTGACACTAATATTTATAGAACTGTTGTGACAGGTGTTGGAACGATGCTGAAATTGGGAATCTAGTGTCATCCTCTGTCTGTCTGCGACAGTTCCCATGCATTCCACACTGAGGAAGGACCTGTACCAGACACAAGATCCAAAACAGGGTCAGCTGTGGTGACAGACTGCTCTCTCTCTTTATTTCAAATTATTTTAAATTCAATAAGCTTACTGGCATGACCATTCAAGAGTCTCTGTCTCTCTCTCTCTCTCTCTCTCTCTCCCCTTTCGAGGTTCCCAACCAAAGCGAAGAAGTGAAATCATATTTTTATTACATAAAATATATTTTTTTACAGCTGGTAATCCAGAAGTGTGCAAAATTCTGAAGTAATAACCCTCTTTGTGTACAACTCTATGGTGAATCTCCACTTTGCTTCTTATCTGAAAGCCTGTCACTGGAAATTAAATGATGACAGGTCTTCACTGCAGCAATACCACTGCACTCAACATTTCAATGTACATTCTGTTATGGAATTCAAATATGAAATCATGTATAGACTCTCTGGCAGTGAGTTTCATTGAATGCATGTTCTGGGAACTGTATAGCTTTTAATGAACGCTGGTGCTCATTACTTCTCTGTGTATTGAACAACCCCTCCAAGGGTTACACATTTAGTTATCATGAACTACACCTTAAGAGTTCTTTTCTCAAGCTTGTTAATGGATGGTGACTGCTTTACAGCGCTGGATGTTCAGAAAAAAACCCAGACTTCATGTCATCAGTGAGTTTATCTATATATAATGCATGTCAAAAATGTGATGGGGCGGTGGTAACGTAGAGGTTAAGGAACCTGGCTAGCGTGCAAGCGGCCTGAAAAGTTGTGGGTTCGAATCCCAGCTGCCACTGTTGACAAATTGTAAGTCGCTTTGGATAAAAGCGTCTGCTAAATGTAAATGATATTGTGTGAAATAGACAAGGTTCTGCAATCATCTGACCTCTCTTGTTCTTTCAGAGTTTCTGCACAACATGATCAATGTTTATATGTCAGAGTTTGAATGTATAGTGTAGTGTAGTGTAGCAACAGAGAGCTGACGTCGGTGTAAAAATGGCAAAATGTACACAGATTTATTGCTGACATAAATCGTAAGGCACAGTATGGAGAGGGTAATAAATGGTAGGCAGGTTTTTTGAGCAATTGTTTAGCCAATTTTCTCTTATGTAGCTGACTCGGACAGTCTCTCAAGGTTTATCCAACATCACTGGTTTATGGGATTCCAATAGATTTCTAATGCTTGCCTTTTTAGACAACTTGTCTCTTCTGAATGCATTAAACACTTTATATTAAGCAAATCAATGCAAATTAAAACAGGTATGCACTGGCATTAAACAAAGCTTCTCTCTCTCTCTGTGAAATGGTGTTGTGAGGTACTGAATGTATGCTAAAGTGTTCTTGGCAGTGATCAGTCAGTGGTGCAGGAACTGAGAGAGATAGGTAGTAGGGGAATGGATGGCTGGTTGAGGGGTGAGGGACTGAAAGGTCGGCCTCATTAAGTACCCCCATCTTGCATCTCAATGCCTTCAGGAGATGCGTTGGTCTGGTCTGAACAGCTCACCGGTGCTTAGCTAAAGCCCTGTCAGGGATCATTACAGACAACCCTAACACCCTCAGGGTCACCCCAGCACTGTCAGACCACAGCCAAACACTTTACATTAAACTTCAGGTGATTCAGCAGAGCTGCCTCTTTTTATTTATTTATTTTTTCTTCTTTGCCAGCACTTCCATTTCTCCGGGGTGGTGATTTTCATCCACCTTTTTTAAAAAAAATAAAGAAATCTGTGTCCTTTCTAATTGCATAGAGAAAAATATGCATGCAGCAAATTATGAATGTATGAGGGCTATCGGACAGGTCATCCTGGGCCTCTACAAACGTCTCCTCAGGAGGACAGTGGGCAAAGCGCTTTAGTCATCACATATGACTGAGCTACAGACCATTCCAAGATTGGCATAGACCTCCTACAGTGTGTAGCATCCTGCAGTGTGCATTCCTGTTTGTGCCAGTCAGACAACTCTGAAATTTTGTCAATGTTGTGAATGTTTTCGGTTGCTTCTTTAAAGATAGCAATCACAGAGTTATCTAACCATATGCAAATGGGAGCAGGGCTAACAAAGTTGAACACAAAGGTGCAGTCTTTGATCCAGTACACATATTGGATGAACAGCTTGTGTAGCAAGAGTAGAATTCCTCTAAATTTCATGAGAACCATAATGGCCTTGAAAAAGGTGTTGGTTTGAACAATTCTTTTATTGACATTTTGGAGGGATGTGTTCTCTGTGTAAACATAAACACTTTTTTACCTGAGATATCTTATGGTAATATCAAATAATTCCCAACAGCAAATATTTAATTTGTGTATATGTGTTTCTCCCCCCTGCTTTAGTGAAATTGTTTCTGGGATGCATGCTAACATGGGTATCATACTTGTTTATCATTTGTCAATATTTCAAAAAGGCTAAAAAGATAACTGTCACACGCCAATTCGCTTTTGAATGCTCTGAGCCAAAGCTTGCTGAAAATCCTACGCCTGGAGAAACCTATTTCTCCACAGTCGTCAAATCAAATGTGATTGTCATCACAGTTTTTGTCTGTTTATTTATAGAACTTTATTTATGGAACTTTGGGTTTGTTTTTAGATTTTCAGTGCAAAGCATTTAATTGATGAGAAACACATTATCATGCTAACATGTTCTCGTATCCCTTCCCAACTGAGCTGTGTTCAAGCTGTATGCATTTTTCATGAAATTTGAGGTACTATGTATGTCTTAATCTCCTGCGGTACTATGCATGTCTTAATCTCCTGAGGTACTATGTATCTCCTGCAAGTTGTGAGGTTTGAATGTGATGGCAATGAGCATGTGTGTTGAGCAAACAACCCCTGGCAAACAACAGTTGAAAAGACCATGATAAAAATCTGGCTGGTTTCAGCAGTTACCAATTCGGTAAGCATGTTGTGATGAAAGTAAGGAGAACAAGAGACAGATCAAAATTCCACCCCTGTTGTTCCGCCATTTTCAAAAATGTATGATTCATGTTGATTTTGCCTCTCAGGAAATGCAATGACGGCACAAAGTGAAGAAACAAAAGCACCTTCTCAAACACTTGCAGCAGTGTGAGTCAGAGCTCCTTTACACTCTAAACAAGCTATAATGACTGGGAAAAAAACTGGCGTTGGGTTGTGCGCTCGTGTTAACTCGGCGGAATTAAATCATTTGAAGTCACCCGTACCGAAGCGGTCAGCACAGCTGAGTAAGCCACAATACATGGCGGCGTTTAGCATTTAGCGGTGAGCCCCAGCAAAAGAGACCCAGACCGTGTGGGCAGACACTCCGAGGGGTTCAGGGGGCCTCCGTGATCAGAGTCTACAAGCCGTATGAGTCACCAGAACACAGAGAGATGGAGCACGGCTAACCCTCGGGGACAGGATTTGCGGCAGCCGAAGAAGACTTCACAGGCGCGCAGGCAGGAGGGAGAGGCAGAGAAGGAAGGGTGGAAGAAGGGCTCGGGGTGGTGGGGGTCATGACTGATCCGCTCACAATTGCATCAAAAGAGCAGAGGAGAAATCAGCAGCACTACAGTAGAGCACTCTGAGAGAGCAGAGGAATGATGGTGGGACGGGATGGAGGGGACAGTGGGGGGTTTATCCACAGGAGGACAGGCCCTTGGGCCCTGGGATTTCTTTCGGTGGCCTGTCGGGTCTGTCAGATACACACATTCACACACACACACGCACAGTGTGCCAAGACTGGGACCTGAATCAAAGCGCTCTCCCCCGGTGTGACATTCACAGCATTTCAATTGAGCCATCAGTCTGTCAGCAGCGGGAGTTAGCACCCTCTCTTCTCACCAACTCACTCACTCACAGGCCTGAACAGCTTCACACACGGGCATGAACAGCTACACTGCACAGGGGCAGATAGGGATGGCTCACAAGAGTCTAGTGTGTTTGTGTGTGTGTGTGTGTGTGTGTGTGTGTGTGTGTGTATGTGTCTGTCTGTCTGTCTGTCTGTCTGTGTAAGGGGCTGAGGTCCAATCAAGTCTCACTAGTAGGGGTACACAAATTCCTTACATTTTTAATTTCCAAAACAGCACTTAACCCAAATACGTATAAAAAATGTCCCTAAACGTTTTAACTGTTAAATTAGTATATCCCAGCAATAAGGCTTATATGATAAATTATGTTTACTGCAGTTAGCGTCTTTCAACTCAACATTCACCACTCATACACGACCATGAGTTTATGTGCTATGTGGAAAAAGATCAGTCGTTTTTTCTCTTTCTCACACTCTACCTGTTTCTGTGCTTTTGTGGTTTTCCATGCCCTGGTCCATTAATTATCTCTCTCTCTCTCTCTCCCTCTCTCTGTCTCTTTCGTGTAGGCCTGGCAGCTCCAAAGCCCAAAAGCCCATGTCACCATCTGACTTCCTTGATAAACTCATGGGCCGAACCTCTGGCTATGATGCTCGCATCAGGCCCAACTTCAAAGGTGATGCATAAAGTTGTCCTGACTGACTATTCACTTTCATCCTCAGCCCTTACTCCCCGACCTCTTTATTTTCTTCCTTAATTAGGCTGATTGAGGACAACCTTCACTGGTCTTGCATCTTTATTTTTTTTACATTGTATCATAATCACAGCCTCTACTTAGACAAAGTAAGTCAGCATAGCTTTTTTTCTGCAGGCAAATCCTCTCCCTTGATCCCTTTGCGTATTACCAGTAGACCCTATGGCTGCTCTGCTTTACTTTATTCTGTTGCTAAGCAAATCAAAACACTATGTCACACAGTGAGGCTCCCTTCATCCTAAGTGTCAACACCATTCCATCCTGTTGAAACCACGTGGCTAGTGGCTGCATTCTGATAGTGTTAATCCACTCAGAGTGTTAATATGGGGCATGGGTCAAGTGTCACTGTTCACTGTTAAAAGACCTAGGTACATAATGATATGCTACATTCACATTTTGATTGTTCTTTTTACAGCTTAGTGAATGTGAAAGTTCTGCCTTATATTACTTTTCATGTATACAAGTTAAATGTCATTGGTTATGTTGGTCATGTTGAATTAATGAAGTGTTTATTACTACTTTATAAGTAATTACAAAATACTTTAGTTGACAGAATAATATTTTTGCAATTTAGACCTGGCCATGAAACAATTCCAAAAATCCAAAAATGTTTGAATATTTCACTGAATTTAATGTTATAGTCATAGTGCATATTTTGTGGTGTATGTTTTATTAGATGTGTTCTAATGTAAAAAAATTAAGTCAGTATATGGTAGAAAATATTAATATTATTATAAAATCATTTAACCCTGACCCCAATCCAGCCTTAATCATAGTAAGGGGAAAAGTCTGAGGCTTCACCCCAAACACTGGGGTTTTACCCCATGGTGGAAATGAACATAATAATGTTGTTTTTGTTTTCTCAGGTCCTCCTGTTAATGTCACCTGCAACATATTTATCAACAGTTTTGGGTCCATCACAGAAACAACAATGGTAAATGAACATACCGTATATTTAGTTAAATCCTTTCTCATCAATAGATTTTCATACAGCCTTGCAAAGTCCTTGCACCCATTAATTTGTGACTTTTTTCAGTGCATACAATAAATGTCAGTGAAATGGCTGAAAAACCACTTCCTTTCCCATGGGGTCATCTGAACTCTGACCTTGTTCCTCACCCAGATAAGCACAGCATCAGCTCATAGGCAAATAATGAACTCACCACCAAGCAATTAAATGCTGGGGGTTGGGGATGGGGGACGAGTCAAACAATGAGAAAACAACAGACCTCAATTAAACACCACACCCTTCGAGCTTCTTATTGAGGCCAATGGCTTGATCAGCAGAGAGTGTGGTTGCATTCAGTGGCCCCTGGAGAATAGAAAAAATATTCTTGATAGAAAGACCCCATGTGAATATCCCTCCTCTCTGCCTAGCTTCAGGATATAACCACCATGGAGGGGGGGAATGGGGACGACTCTGTTATGGCCTGGTAATACAGTTCCTGGTGATAAATGTTCTCCCCTGCCCTTTCTTCTATGACAGTGGTCCAATGAGGAGGGGTGGGATAACTGCCTGAGGAATACCCATTGTAGGGCTCGTCTATTAAAGCCAGTTCATTAGTGGTTCAGCTACTGTGCTTCAGGGCAAAGAGTGGACTGATGGAAATACCCCTCCTAGGGAAAGCCATTAAACATGTTCATTAGGCCTCGCTGAAGTGTCACTGCATGTTCACTTCATTGCAATAGCTCTTTGGTTCTTTGGGTGGGATTCAATGGGATAGTAGGGTAAAGGTTTTGAGATTTTTCACTCATTCTGATGCAGTATTGTCTGAAATCTGAAAACTGAAATCACTTTCACATTACTCATCATGGCAGGCCATGATGAGTAAGCCATTTATGTCTTAAAGACACACCAACATACTAAATTCTCCAAAACATGTGGATTTGCAAACCAAAGAATAGGAACCAGCAGTGATTAGTTTCGAAGAATTGTGTTGACCGACAAGGTGGAGGCTGAAGAATAAGCACCTGCCATTCAATCTAGATAGCGCTACAACCAATCAGAGCAATGTCACCAAAACAGCAAATATGTCCTTAACTCTAACTCTTCCAAAGTCAATGCACTGCTATTCCTTGGCCACTTAGTTGATTTGCACCGTCACAGCCCTGTCGCTATCGCACAAAGCCTGCCCAATGACTCTTCACAAAGATTGAGCGTTGTGATTGGTCTTACCAAGCTTTGGTAAGTCCAATAGTAGACCTATGGTGCATCTAGATTTCTAGACTATATGAAGCTGGTAAATTAACCTAAACAATATAAACACACTACACTTCACTACTGTCCCTTTAATCTAAGTTTCAATGATGTGTTCTGTTACAGTTACTATATCTTGTAATGGTAGTCTTGATGAGGCATCTGCTCTGTTACTAGCCCAGCCACTTTTTTAGAGTTTAAAGCAATACCAAAGCACACCTTTGCTCTCAAGGTCAAATAAGCAAGCAGCGTGAAGCCTGATTCACTACATAATTTTAACAGTTTCTTTTTGTAATTACCGGAATGTAGTGGGCTACAATTTGAGACAACAAGATTAACAAGATTATCTCATAAACAGTTACTTTAGTAGGCATCCTTTGCAAAAACTTGATATTGAAGTTAGTTTGCTACACACACATGCAATGCTTGTTTCAAGTGGTTTGATATTCATTCTTTGTAAGCACTACCCTCAGATATAGCTAACCAACCTTAGCATGCTTGCTATCGAAATTTCAGCAAACTCTCCAGGCACAGTTAGGCTATTCTGTCTCTATACTTTCATTTAGACGTTTCGATTTTGGAAGCATTATCAAATCTTTATCAAAATCTTGGTGTTGCTTGAACATGATTTTAACATGCTTCAAATGCACTGATTGGTCAATACTGATGTCTCAAGTGCACCGATTGGTTGTGCTAAAACTCTCTCATACTGTGAAGAGTGGCTCGGATAGTGACAGAGCAATAGCCCTTTTTGGTTAAGAAGCTGAATAACATGGTGAAGATGGTGAAGAATGTTCACAAAAATTTGTTAGGGCTTACTACTAACATTTTAGAGTTCTCAGTTGTAAAATCTTTTTCTTTCTTTGCTAAAGAAATAAACCAAAACTATAAATGAATCACAGCTCATTCTAAATCCCCCATCATGCTTAATGGAGACTATATTTGTTTCCCACAACAGGATTATAGACTCAATGTGTTTCTAAGGCAAAAGTGGAATGACCCACGACTGGCCTACAGCGAGTACCCTGATGCTTCGTTAGACTTGGACCCCTCCATGTTGGATTCTATCTGGAAGCCTGACCTGTTCTTTGCAAATGAGAAGGGGGCAAACTTTCATGAGGTCACCACAGATAACAAGCTGCTTCGCATATTTCAGGACGGGAATGTCCTTTACAGCATCAGGTAGAGGAGCACTTGGAAATGGAACTACACAATGGAACATCTGAAGTTGTGTGTTTATCTCCTTTTGCTGTTGAGTGCAACGCTGAGGAAATAACCACTGAACCAATACACAACCAATACTCTGTCTTCTCTGAGAGAATGGAAAGATTACGTTCATTTAAATATAATTACAAAGTAGATGGAGAAAAAATAAATTGTGGATGTGATGTTTGACAACAATGGACACTTTCATAACCTAATACAGTTGCTTTGAAAACAACGCTAATTTTGATGCCCATATTCATAAAGAAGCTTTAGGCTAAAAGAAGAAAAAAGAACAGGCAAAATCAGGAGAAACTCCTAAAACTAATTGGCGTGTCAGTCGTAACAGTAGGACTGCAAATTTTTTTTGAGTAAGAGTAATTCACAAAGAAGGTTAGCGCTAAAAGTAGCACCTAACTTTGGGACAGCTTAGAAGTATCCCAGATGACAAACTAACTCATTAAGACCAATTCATAAAACATTCAAGGACAGCATGTTGTATACAGCACGTCCATAATCTTTTGAAATGCACATGCAGAATCATGTTGCCTATTCCAGTTATCTGTCATCAGGAAATAAATATGCAGCTTATAGGGAATACAGTTAACACTACCAAAACCCTTGTCGAAATATAGGCTATGTGCACTTTATTCATAATCTATTCATAGTCTATCTCTTATCTATGAAATGGTGTGATCATAAATGCTTTAAAAAATGGTGCTTAGATACTTTGTCAATCCACAGTGTATCCTGTTACTGTTCATCACGGACATATTCAAGCAGGCTCATGCATAAGACCACAGCAACAGAGCTTTAATCTTACTCTTAGAGATGTCCTTTTTTCCAAACTATATCCAGGTCTCAGCAGCTTTGTGAATATGTTTTAAGAAAAAAGTTAGTTTTAGCGTTATCAACAATAAGAAAAATTATTTGAGAATAAGGACCTGACATGCTCTGTTCATTGCAGTACAAGGTGGCCACACTTTTGACATAAAACATGACTTGTATCACCAAGATAATCACATTCAAAACAATAATACAAAAGAGAACGTGAAGTTTGACAGTCCCGCACTCTGCAGCTTATTGTTATTGTTCGGCCTCTTTTGGGAGCACGCCTGCCTACCGGCCTTCTGCATGTGTGGCAGTGAAATATACAGCACAGCAAAAAATATTGATTCCCCGTGTGTATTTATTTGTAAACAAATCATTGAGCACCGCACGAAAAGCCACACTCTGGGAGCAAGGCATAAATTACGCGTGCTGGGGACCTTAAAAGGTTCATCAATCAGCGCACGTGTGAGCAAATAGGGTGTATGTGTGAGTGTGTGCGTATGTGTGTGTGAGGGAGGGTTCAAGGGGCTTAGATTTCGCCTTATCAAATTGCCATAGAAAAAAGGCTGCCCCAAGTGTATGGAGTGCTTGTGGCTCTTGTCTCTGCTTGAAGCAATGCATTATGGCAGGTAATTACACAAGCCCCACCACCCACTACCCCCCCCCCCCCCTCCCCATCCAAACTCTCTAATAGGTTCTTCTCTTTCCCCGGGCTCTATGAGGGCCTAATGCACAAGATCGGCAATAAATAAAAAAGGAGGCTTTTTTGTTTGGCAATTAGTTTGCTATTACCACAAAGCTGTGTGTGTGTATGTGTGTGTGTGTGTGTGTGTGTGTGTGTGTGTGTGTGTGTGTGACCAAATCATTTGGATTATCATTTCTTTAAGGATTTGAAAAAATGTTAAAAAGGAGGCGATGTAAAAAATGGGCCCCACTTGGTTAGGAGCAGCGACTTGATCGTTCTGACGTGAGCATAAAGAAGATTAACTTTATGATCGTTGTGTTTCTCTTTTTCACTCTGTGCCTTTCCTGCTTGTGTTTCTGCTTCTAATCAATCTGCTATTGCATGCTCCTGTGCCTCCAACAGCCTTGTCTCCATCTCTTTCTCTCTCTCTCTCTCTCTTGTTACTTTCCCTCTCAGGCTCACACTCATCCTGTCCTGCCCAATGGACTTGAAGAATTTCCCAATGGATATTCAAACCTGCACTATGCAGCTTGAGAGCTGTGAGTCATTCCTTATTCCTTCCTTCTGCTCTTTTTTTTTCTTCTCTCTCCCTACCTTATTTTTTCCTTCCTGCTTCTCTCTGCATCCCACTCTGCCTTGTTTTGCAGAGCACCTCAATGGTTGACTGGCATTCAAACAGTGTAATACTGTGTGATGTATGTGCAGCCATAAAGTAATAATAAAAGAAAGCCCAGCATAAGGTATAAATAACATTGTGTCACCATATTCAGCATGTGGATGTATTCATGTGAAATCCAGACCTATAACACTCTGTAAATGGTGTGTGGGTGATAACTGCTAAGAGAATCAATCCCATGGTGCATGAGGCTGAATGAGATGAAACCAGAGATACTGCTTTTCAGAGTGACAACGCTCTGACCCAGAAATGACAGGGAGAGAGAGAGAGATGTCCCTCAAGGGTGATTACATTCAGATTGGTTCAAAACGTTTTAAAAATCCATATCCAAATGCACACGCGCATTTCTTCCCATGCAGAAAACATATCAGCCAAACGCAGTCTTAAATACACCTTCCATGGTCACCTTGATAAAAAGGAAACGTAAGAGAAATAAATGACTCACAATCCCCTCAGTGCCCCCTAGCCCTGATACCATCACAACTCTGGAAACCAATTTCCAAGGATATCAATAATGAAACTTTCATTTTGTGTCCCTTTTATATTGTGACCCACCTTGCTGGCCTCCCTGGTGACCCAAATCCTTCCCCCAGAGAGACAAGAGAACTTAGATCCAGGCAGCAGGTGCGCCCAATGGGACACACCTGTAATGCATCTAGTTAAAGTGAAAGCTGCTCGTGCTGTCAGCTACCACTGGCTGGAGGTTATATCTGAAACACATAAGAAAAAAGATAATGCCTGTTTGCCCTAATCAGTCTAGGACAATGTCTTGCCAACATTTCTCAAAAAGACTATGTGATTTTCTTGTAGACCATACATAGATTTTACTTTTCAAAAACTCAGAATCCACAATGGAGTTTCAAATATGGTCATAAAGATGTTTTGGATGATTGTGTTTAATAGACTACTTAACAAACTCTTTTTTAATGCAAAACATTCAGCAATATCCAAAGAGTTTTGTCTTATTGTTCAAACTTTATTAACTCCATTATATTATGATTACATCAAAAACAAAATATTTAAGATTCAGAAGATATTGAATGATTTGTGGCCTGATATCTCCTGGATCGGCACTCTCAGTGTTTTAAACAGTTCTCCTGTTCTCCTTATATAATTTCTGTGGAGACTGCATCGCTGGATCAGTCATAGACTCATGCCCTCTACCTGAGTACATAGAAAGAGGCGGTGCAGCTCCTGGCAAACAGACAGCCGAGCTTTACAGCCTGACAAGCCTATTACAGGGGGGCTAATCATTTCTGATTAGAGGCTTCGTCCTCACCTTGGCTTCAAGCTAGCGCCGCGCGGTTTTGACGAGTGTTGGGACACTGCCGAAGGATGAGATCACCTTTGCTGGCAAGGACGTAGCGAGCAGAGCAGAGCGCAGCGCAACGCAGCTGATGAAGCAGGGAAGAGAGAATTTTTTTTCTTTTTAATTTGAGTGAATGGGGATTGAAGGATTTCTGGTGTGCAAAATCAAGGGCTTTCTGACAGGACAGGACAGGAATGAAGATGTTTGGACATGTAGCTAGAGGAGAGTTTGTGTGATTGGCAGCAGTTTTGAATTCCTGAATTTGAGTTTTTTAATTGGTCAGAGTTATTGTGAGGATTTCTTGACTGCTGGGTGACATGAATTGTAATTATGCTGACAGTTATCAGCCAAGGCTGAAAAAATCTCCTGTCAGAGCACTTACAAAAGGGCGGAACTGCGTGAAAGAAAACTGATTAAATGTGTCCACACAGACAGCTAGTTTCATCACAGTGTACCCACAACGAGAGATTACAGAGTCAAACTTATAGCACAGCTTCAGAGCATAACTGGAGTTAGGATATACTGTAGTGCATATTATGCAATGAAGAAGCTTACTTCTTAACTACAGGGCGAGAGATCACAGTTCAGACCAAAGATATGAGGAGTTGAGCAAGACTGATCAGCGTAGGGCTCTAGAATCTTTGGTTCTGACTACCTCAGCTATGTTGCATCACAAGCTGCTTGGTCTGCATAGTCTTACAGCATAGTTTTACATCTAGTGATAAAGGGAAGTGGTGATTGAAAAAGACAGAGCGGATATTAATTAATGTAGCGCAGTGGGACAAAAAAAGACAAGAGGGAAAATCCCAGTCATCCCCAGAATCTAGAAATATTCTGGAGGTCACAAACGTAAAATCTGTTGTTTCTGGCAGAATCCTCGATACATTGCACACACATCATTTGGTGGTCATAATAGCTGCTAGACCATTCAACTTAATGTATGCACTTACATTTATTATGGCCACAGCTCATTCCACACACACAGCGCACGTCAGCAGAGGCTATCATGACCCAATTTGGGATTATGGAGCATTAAAGCAGATGTATATACATAGTAAATCCATCAGGCCATGTTTCCAAAGCTGAGGCAGCCCAGTAGCACATTTCAGAAACTAATCTACTCACTCTCAATGCATTCTTTTAATCTAAGGCTGGAGATTTTATTTTTGGAGGCAATTTTTTTTTTCATCTCACCATTAAAGAGTGACCCATAAAAAAAACAGCCAGGGTATGCAGAAGTATGCAAGGAGAGTTTAACCATTTAAAAGCACATTCTCCCAAAAATTGTGCATGCATTTCCCACTTTGTTACTGAATAGGGCATAAATTATTTTGGTTTTGGGGTCCTTGCCTGTAGCTTAGGAGGTACTGAGGCATAGAGGTATTTCATCATCTCTGGGAAATAATAATAAAAAAAATAATATTCTTCTCGCTTGTTTGAAAAGATTGTTTTGAATGACATCAAACTGGATGGCTCGAAAGCAGAAGCGTTCAGGCTTTCCTTTTCCATCCAGTAGTCTTGCTGCTTTTTGTTGCCAGTGGGAAGAAATTGGGGGTTGGAGGGATGATATTGAGGGGGGGGGGGCATAATATTTTGAATAATTGATGCATTTCGAACTCCAAGCTCAAGGGGCCCCCCCAATACGCATCAGTTTTATTCAGATGTGTGGAGCATTCTACACTCTTATTGCATGCTTCATGCATTTTTTATGGACTCCTGTAATCTCGCCTCGGCACAAAAGGATAAAAATTGTTGAAGGTGTGTATGTGTGTGAGAGAAAGAGGGGTTCGGAGATGTCAGAAGAGTGAAGTGTGGTTAAAAGGGATAAAGTGATAACAAGAGGGGTTCGGAGATGTCAGAAGAGTGAAGTGTGGTTAAACGGGATAAAGTGATAACATAGTCACCTCACCTATGCCTGCCCACATTCTGGTCAACACGGGCACTTGGCCCCAAGGAGCCTCGCCAAACAGAGAGAGGAAGAGTGAGCGAGTGAGCAAACGAGCGATGCGTGAGAGCCTCCTGTGTATATACTGCAAACACAGACAGGCCAGTGTGGATTAGGCAAGCAGCATCAGCCATGCACAAACATGTCTCCTCATGGATATGAGGCATAGCAATCATGCCCAGGCCCTCCAACAGAGCCTTTAACCCCACAGCAGATGGATGAAGCAGGAGGTTATCGAGCCAGCATGTCCTTCAGTATGACAAAGACAGGACAGCAGGGAACTGATGGCTGGATTGGGATATACTGTACCGCATACCCAGTACATGTTTTCTGTTCCTCTCTCAGTCAGTTTCAACTCATTATTGGTTTCTCAGGAAGCAAGCATTTTTGACAAGCTCACAGAAGACAAGCGATGGATTGCATGAAAACAAAACGTGATGTCCATGTTTGTATTCAATCATGAGAGTTAATCCAGGTGGAGGATATGTGTACTAGTACTTGTCAATTCTGAGAAACCAGGACCATGCCAAAGTATACACATAAGGAATAATTTTTACTAATGAGGGAGAGAGCAAAGCTTAGTGAGAGAGCAAACCTGTCATGTAGTGTCTGCATATCTTGGCAGACATGGTCTGACCTTTTCCATGGGCAAACTGGTGGCAGAGCACTTTACTGTACATAATGTGGCTGGACTGTTTCTCAGACAGTAATCTGAAATCCATCTAATTCCTATGGGATCAAATCTTAGGTGTTGTAGAGCAAATGTCACTAGGGCACTTCATATGAAGTCCAGATATTGATGACCTGTAAAATCTGTGAAAAAAGGCTTGGTGTGACTGATATGAAATCGTAAAGCACAATGTTGGGATAATCCCATAACATGAGATTTTTTCTCTCTTGCTCTTTCTTTCTCTCACTTTATAAATAGTTGGTTACACCATGAATGACCTAATCTTTGAATGGCTATCAGATGGCCCAGTGCAAGTGGCGGATGGTTTGACGCTGCCCCAGTTTGTGCTGAAAGAGGAGAAGGACCTCGGCTACTGCACCAAGCACTACAACACAGGTAGGTCTACCTCTCCAACTGGCTCCAACTTTGCTTCCACACACAGACACAGAGACACATCCAAAGCAGATCTAGGCAGATGGTGTTGAGGAGGAGAAGGGAGCAATAAAATGCTGTCATAATGCAGAGCTGTGTGGAACACCCTGCAATGAAGACTGTGCATTTAAATCGCACAGTGTCAGGGAGCAAGAGCTGATTGGTTTACATCACAACCAATTAACAGCGCATTTTCTGTATGAACTAGTCATTTGTTTTGTCCCAGGTAAATTCACCTGCATTGAGGTGAAATTCCACCTGGAGAGGCAGATGGGCTACTACCTGATCCAGATGTACATCCCTAGCCTGCTCATTGTCATCCTGTCCTGGGTGTCCTTCTGGATCAACATGGACGCGGCGCCAGCAAGAGTTGGCCTGGGCATCACCACTGTGCTCACTATGACAACACAGAGCTCTGGGTCACGGGCCTCCCTGCCCAAGGTAAGACAGCCGTTGTCATCAGACTCAGATGAGGTCTGGCTCCTTGAGCCTCCGCTGATCCAGGGGACAGAGGGAGAAGACAGAGAGTCCTTAAATGCGTAAGCATCTTATGTGCCAGATGTTGAGTACTTACTCATCTCATGTACCGTAGATCTGATCCCAGCCATGTAATTGAGATCACTGTTATATCATCTCTCTGAAGCATTAGGACCTCATCCTAGAACTAAACGGGGAGATTATTCCATCATAACAAGGGCCTTTTTAACTTCTGATGATCTCTAAGGCTTGGTGACTAGTTAAGAGGGAGGATCGTTGTCACCATCTTCTCATTAATCTCCTTCTGTGTGGTCTTTATCGATTGGCTATTGACGCCGGGTTGTGGATGGGGGCTGGGTGACCTTGTTGTGCTGTAGGTGTCCTACGTGAAGGCCATTGACATCTGGATGGCTGTCTGCCTGCTGTTTGTGTTCGCCGCTTTGCTTGAGTACGCCGCGGTCAACTTTGTCTCCAGGCAACACAAGGAGTTCATCAGACTGAGAAAGAAGCAGCGGAGGCAGAGAATGGTGAGCGACATACACACATACACACACACACACACACACCACACACACACACACACACACACACAGTGTTCTGTCATGTCTGATTATGGCCAGACTGGAGGACTGCCGCACATGTTGTGTTTGCCTGCACTTTTTTCCCTCCAGCGCCAACACCACGCTACAGCTGCATGTCACATTATATATGGGGGAATTCACATCAGCTTGTTTCCATGGTGATCAATGACCTTTGTGTAGAATCCTCTCTGCCCCCCCCCCCCCTCTCGTTCTGTTGTTTTCTATCTGTGCTGCCTACTGAAACATCTCTCCGGCTCCATAAACAAAGGCCAAAAACCTGCCCAGTTGTTTCAGTGCTGCTCTAAAACCACTGAAGAGCTAAACACTCAAGAGGAAAACATAAAAGAGCCAAAGAAAAAGTGGAGAAGCAGGGGAGGCAGCAGAGGGGAGAGGGAAAGGGCTGCACTTGGATTACCGCACAGCCGTATATAAGCATCTCTGCCTAGCACACTGGAGCGGGTGGGCTGTCTAGAGGAGAGTGATGTTCATTCGTGCTAAATGGGCGTTTTACCAGCTGTAGGACATTACTAAAAAATGGTAAAGTTGTTCTTGGGAGCAGAAAGGAGAACAAAGCCCACAACAATCCCATTAAACATTGCTCAAAATGGGCTGGGCGGCGTTCCCAGTCAAGGACCCCCATCTCCACCCCCCACCCCCAACCCAACAAATCCTCCAGATTTACTGGAAGCGGCCCTTGGATTGGAATCAATAATAGGACTGGAATCAGCATAACTCTCCATAAGAGTGTAAGTGCGTCCCCTCCCCATCTCTCCTCCCCTCATTCCTCCTATGACTCTCTCAGTCAAGGTCTTGCGGCAGTGCGCAGGAGACAACACTAAGGGTCACATCGATGGCTGGGATTGCTGGCTGACAGAGCCACCTCTTTTGGACTGATGGAGTGTGGTGGTGGTGCCCAGTCACCACTGACTAGGTTTAATCAATAGTGCCTCCCTCCTGCTCCCTGCTTCAGCGGGACCTCTAAAGGTGCCCTGCCACACAAAACCGTTTTTGCCTGTTGTTTTTGAAATATGATCTATATGAGTCTATATGAGTTTGTGATATATACTGTTAAAATGTAATACTACCTTAGTTGTCTGCAATAGCCAATGAAAAGAAATAAACAGAGAAATCAGGCCAATTCGAAAAGTTAGTTAGTTATACTTTATACTGAATTATCGCCTAATCCATGCCCACCCCACAGAATTCTAACTATGCCAGTTCACGGAATATCTGTGAAATAAAGACAACAGGCAGAACAGCAACAGTCTCATTTTTAGTTTTACGCCTGAAGAAGAGGAGATTAGGGACAAACGGCTGCAGTTACATTTTGGAGAAGTCCATTATTATTTCTGTGCCCAGCACATTTCAAAAAGAAAAACTTGTCAACTTGGTTATGCTGGATAGTGTGATAGTGCAAAGTTTCTAATCTCCAAGTAATTGGTGGATGTGCATACCATAGGCCATGTCTTCCTCTGCTTCCTCTGAAATGTAATATTCCAAAAACGTTCATTCTTCTTCCCTAGCAATTCTGATGTAAATAATGTAATGTAAATATTCACTCATCGTGTCATGCAACACTGACATGCTATAGCAGGAAATCAGACCACAGTTCATTATCAAAGGCAGAAAAACGAGGCACTTTACTCTAGAGTTATTACAATAAGTTGCACAGAACCCTGTTAAAGTCCTTGGACTGTTTTCAGCCCAACTAAAGTTACATACCATCTTTGGAGATCTCAGAGAATAATTTAAAAAATACCCTATAATTGTATGGCAGAAAATCTTGAAAGAACAACAACACAAGCTGCCTACAATCTTCTACCCTGCCCATGACTGGGAGCTGATCTCATTCTGTCAAAGCCTGGTTTACACAGACCTCACTAACATGGGTATTACTGTAGGTCTCTGCTTTTGCTAAGATGAAGAATAAGAGTCAGTGTGTTAATTCATATATGACAATTCATATATGACACTTCTATTGGATTTTGTTTTCCTGAAGTACACAAACATCAAACTGAATTCTGTCACATCTGGTTTTGTCTGGTTGTAAATGTGTTGCAGTTTGCTGCATTATTTCTTTTTCGTTGTCGTTTTACTTTTGTGACCCAGAGACCCAGTCTTTCAAAGAGCATCTTGTTAGTATTTTCACAGTGTTCTCTTTGGCATTCACAAGCACTGGTACACTATGTGTGAGACCTGTAAAGAGTCAGGCGAGTTTTCAAAGTGGCTCTGCTAAGCTCCGATAAACAAGCTGATAGGTTGACAATGGCAATACTACAGAGTGGCACAGGTGGAAACACACGCACCTTACCTGATCTGTCTGCCCATGCCCTCACCTGATGGAGGCCTTGGTGTGCCCTCCCGGGAGCATTGAGTCCCTACGGAGATCCGCCAACAGCACCAGCTTCAGTAACTTCAACCAGCAAGGCAACGCCTACCCACGGGTAAAGTTGTGCCCTTGTGTGCCCAAACACAATAGGATTTGATTTCATTGATAGATCACAGGCAAAGAAAGTCTACAACACATGAACAAAATTAATATACTTGCCAAAATCATTTTGTTAATTTAATATCATGCACAAGATTCAAAGTATACACATGCGTGGGTGAACAAAAAACTCCACACTGCTAGACAGTTTTAGTTCATTCAGACTTTGCTTGTTGTCTATGAAAGAAATTAAAGCACCGTGTGTCACCTCTTCAACCTCACACCTTCCTGTACATACATCTATAACTCGGGTGTACTACTAGAATTTATGAGGTGTGCTTGAGTAAACCTGGACCTGACCTGCCCTTTTCAACTAACCTGGAGGTCTCAGTGAAGTTACTGTTTCTAACCCACCAACCTGAACTTTCACACACTGAAGATGTGTTTCCAATCCACCCACCTGAACTCAGTGAAGTTGTGCACTTTAACTCGTATGGTGCCCAGTTTCCCTCAACCTACTGTAAACTCCTGTTTGTTCATGTTGTCATAATGTTTATTTTTACTTCATCTAATTTTAATTTTTAGATGTTTATTTATGATTATTATTATGGTTATTATTGTGATTATGATTATGATTTTGATTATTATCATCATTATTATTGTTATTATTATTGTTATTATTATTATTATTATTATTATTATTATTATTATTATTATTATTATTATTGTGTTGTCTTATTTTCAGTCCTTTCCCACCTCTTCCCTAAAACCTCATGTTGAGTTTGGTGTTGTGGGCCCCCATTGGTTTCTGAATGTGAAAGCATGAAATGAAATGACCTGTGCTGTAACTTAAACCTAAACCGTTTCCACAGACACAGTCAATTTACACGCTAAGTTCCCCAGATTCAGGACACTGCCTGGGGATGATCAATGAGGTAAGAACAATCCACCACCCAACCACAGAGAAGGAAATAGAGGGAGACACCAATCCATAGTGATTGATCTTTTGTTCTAATGTTTACATTTGATCTGTGATATAAAGTGTGTGGGTATATAAGTGAGCGTGTGTGTGTGTGACAGAGAGAGAGAGAGAGTTGTGTATCACAACTTTCTATGTTGTTCTGTTGTGCTGTACTACCCCTTTTTTTTCAAGTTAATATGTTTATGTTTTGTTATGCTTTGGCAACACTGTCCTAACAGTCCTACTAATAAAGCAACATTCAATTGTGAGGGAGTGAGAGAGTGAGAGAGACAGATCCTCTGAGAGGACGTGAGCAAGAGCCTAGGCCAAAAAAAGAATGTGGCTCTATTATCTCAGACCTAACGGTTCATTACACTTGAGCACATGATGTACTGCAGGGTTTAGGTGGAGGTAGAGGACGTAATTAAGGGGCGCACAGGAAGTTTGCGTCCTGCGCAACAAGGTGCAATTTGTCACTGGGCAACAGACAAAGTGATGTGAGTGGCCCATAAGCACACACACCCTGAGAGCAGGGCTGTGAGGATGTGAGGCTAAGTTGCTAAACAACAGTAAACAGTGCCACTGGATACAGGACGACCACCCAGTGTGACTGTGGGTGGAAGGTATAATTTAGACCCACTCAGACACTGGCAGATAGCCACAGCCTAACTTTGCACACACACACACACACACACACACACACATTCAGACACACATTTATCCTTCCTATAGCCACTGTCTAACTTAGTATTCTGTCCACCACCACCACCACCCTGCCTACAAACACCCCCCTGCACCCACACCCACACACACACTTGTATCCTGTATATTCACACAGCGGCTCTTCTCTCACTCAAAAACATACACATTCTAACTGGGCTCTTTACTTCACTCACAAACACATACACACACACCTATGCTTGCCTGCATGTCAGTCCATAAATGTCAAAGGTGTCGTGTAGGATCACAAAGGGATTGTGGGTGAGAGGGGAAGGGGATAAGTGCTAAGGGTCAGAGGAGGAGGATTGGCTGCCAGGGCACCGAAAATAGAGCTCACATACATTCTCATCGGTCGCGCCGACTTCGTCTTTCAAGGGGAATGTCAGAACCTAGCCATGTGTCCATTAATATTCCATAGGGGGAGACAGAAGGGAGAAGCTGGGCTTTAGGGAGGAGAGGACAGGCTATGGCCATCCATCATACTGTAGTACCTATTGTGAGTTTTTGTTGAGAGTTTGACTTCTCACACCGTCTCTGAAAGGGCCATTACTTGCTGAATAATTGTGTGTCTGTGCCCTCAACCCATTAAGGAAAGTAAAGGTTAATTTTTTGGGGCTGATTAAGTATTCACTGTCATCATGCAAATGGATGTTCTGTCCAGTATTCAAATAGCCCCTAAACTAGTAAGAGTACAACAGAACTAGTAGTACACTAGAACTAGTACCAGAGCATTAGTAGTACACTAAAAGTAGATTTTATAGCAAACAATGCCATGAGTTTGAGCCTGATAAGGATATATCACAAAATCAATGGCACAGGAGAAACTACAGTACACACTTAAAGGATACAAGCTCCTTGATCATCTTATAAAATCCAGGAAGGGGAGTATTTCATCTTCTAATATACTAATCTCCACAACACACATAGCCTATCCATGACACTGGCGATACATCACCATTTAGAATGTGCACACTGAGGGTAAATGAAAGAGGCTAGTATCCGCTGATAGTGAACTCAGAAGGAAAGCTCATCTATTCTCCTCTCTCTACCTTTCTCTCTCTCCCTCTTTCTCTCTTTCCAGGAGGAAGAGTTGGTGCGCGAGAGTCGAGGCTTCTATTTCCGTGGTTACGGCTTGGGCCACTGTCTGCAGACGAAGGACGGGACGACTGTGGAGGGGTCCACCGTATTTGCGCCGCCGCCGCCGCCTCCACCGATGACCATGCTGTACGACAGCGATTCGGTGCGCAAGCGCTTCGTGGACCGGGCCAAGCGAATCGACACCATCTCTCGAGCGGTCTTTCCCCTCAGCTTCCTCATCTTCAACATCTTCTACTGGATCACCTACAAAGTGCTTCGACATGAGGATATCCACGCAAACTTGTAACCTGTCCTTCGCTCCTCTGGCTCTCTGTCTTCAAAATATTTATTGCTACTTTTACTTTTTGTTTTGTTTTCTTTTTCCTCTTCTTCTTGTTTTTGAACCAAAACTGCCTGTCAGAACCACATTTAAAAGAAAATGAAGTATGTCGTGGCATATACTTGCTATTTTAACAGAAAAAAGTGCTGTCAGTGCTAAAACTATGTGCTCAGGTGTGACTTCCAGAATTACAACGGACACATGGAAGAAAAAAAGAGCGAGAAAAATGAAAGTGACTGAGAGGGTGTCCACTTCAGGCACTAGTGTTCTGAGTGGCTGCTGAACCGTTGTTTCTAGAACATTCTTCTTCTTTGTTCCATCTGAGTTGGAGAGGATGGCTTCAGATGAGTAGCGATGCAGGTCTTAGTGCCTCAAGAACTCCATTCAGGCCTGGAGGCAAAAGATTTCCTTCATTTATTTATTTATTTATTTATTTATTTATTTATTTATTAACTGGATGGAATATGCTCTGACTTGAATTTCATCACACAGCGCATCTCTGAATGAATGTTTTTAAAAACTAATGTGTTTTTTTACAACTTCCAATTGCCAAACAATTGAGGGGGTGGGGGTGGGTGGAGAGGGATCTTTAATATATATGGCTAATCAACTGATGGTTGTTTCATTTATGTATGACAAGGCTATACAGATTACATAATGTCAAAAAAAAATGTACATAAACAGAGTTGCTCAATGACTACAGACAGCACAAATGTGTATCTCTTTTTGTCTAAATTTGAATAAAATGGATATTCTGCCAGGAAAACAGAATTGTAATGAATTTATTTCGGTTATCTGCGTATGTGTGTGTATTGGCAGTGGGGGTTGGTGTGGGAGCCCTGTTGTTGCTGCCACACAAAAGTAATTGGAACGTTCTGCAAATAAACTGGCCTGTTCACCAAAAAAATACTTAGTCAGGATATTTACAGATTGATTTCCTGAGGACAATTGTTTGGAGTCATCTTTTTCCATTAGTTTCCATTAGAGAACGTCAGAAATGCTGCTCCTGAGTCCATTAACACAACATAAAATACATGAGCCATTCTATCATTTGGTGAAATTGCACAGCTTCCCTCCCAAACAAAAGGCAAAACTCTGATTCTAGCCTTGGATAATGGCCCCCCTCGTCCTCCTCCTGTGGCCTTCATCATCACCAGCACAAACACACAGCATCTGGCTCTGTTCTCCCTCTCTTTCTCCATTAGTGCCAACTTTGACAGTATCCCTCATTCACACCGTCATTCTGTGCCTCGTGCCTTCCTCTGCAGCAGCAACAGATTGCACAGAGTATGGAGAGAGAAAGAGAGAGAGTGTGTCTTGTGTGGCAGCAAAGATAAATTGTGTGAGTGTGTGTGTGATATAAATCCACAACAACTTTGTTGTTCATCCATATCATCCATATGAATGCACCTGTTTAAGCGTAACAATTTGAAAACATTGTGTTGGATTCGTCTGAAAATGGAAGAGATGCAGTTTGGTCTGGACACGTCTAATATCCATCACTACAAAATTTCCCAGCATGAATATCAAATTACAAGTGTTATGAACCTTGCTGTCTATGTTTCCTTCTGTTGTTTAGTTAGATTCTGTTTCTACAGTGCACAATGTTTAACATTAACATGATTATTGTTGGATAAAATTTGTGTCGCTGTTTGGTTTAATCTCGAGAGGGAAAGCTGGGAGTCTGCTGTAGATGCTGTGAAACTATGGTCTGTACATCAATTAAAGCTGAACCACACCACTGCTCGCTGCCACAGCCACTCAGCCGGGAAAAGACTATGTAACAGGTCAGACACACAAGACCTGTCACAGCGATCACCTCGGCTCCGCAGTGACACTAGACTGACGAGGGCGATGTCTCAGGCAGTTGACTCGAATCAATTGATTTTTGACGACAACATTTTTCAGAGCAAGAACACGTGCACACGTGTGCATGCGTAGTGCAAGCATAGCGCAAGCACTCCAAACAGGAAGTGACAGCATGTTGCCTGAGACACTGAGAGAGAGAGAGTGAACCAGGGTCTCCTCCACTTCAGCGTGGTGTGTACTGAGTTGACATATTCGTTTAAGGCCCGTACATATTTGCCTCCTGACAGTTTAAGTCGATTTTTTGAAGAGGAATCTGAGTGGAGTAGGCAAATGTCAGACAGATTGGCTACTGTATATCACAAAGGCCATTTATGAGGTGATCTGACAGAGAAAGAGAGAAGGAGAACAGAGGATACTGCCTGGGATGCTTTGCCAACTCTTGTTTCGTCTCCTCTCTTTTTCAGCGATCCTGAACACAAAACAATTTTGAGGACTAAAAACAAAAAATCGTGAGCTGTGTGTTTCCTCAGGCTGCTGGGTGTATCTGTTTATACTGATTTTAGCCACTCTTCGGACAAAAGCCGGGCCATTGTCTAGTTGTGTGGAGAGGAAAAACTGAGGCTTTATTGCTGTAAGAAGCTTTTCTAAATCTTCACACCATGACTGACATGTACAAAATAGGACTGCGCTTTCTGACACCCCTCCACCACTATTCTCTCTCTCTCTCACTTTCTCTCTCTCTGTCTCCCTCTCATGCTCTCACTTTCTTTCTCAATCCGTCTTGAAAGACACGTTTCATCTCAGTGCTCTGTTTATATCAAGAGATGAGGTGCTATAATAGATTTCAATGAAACTAAATCTTGTAGAGAGCCATTTCCATTTCTGTCCTCACACACACACACACAGTGTCACACAAACACACACATACATACACACACACACACACAAATTCAAGGCCTATCCCCCTGGACTTCTGATAAATGTCTTTCTTGAAAGCTCGGTCACTGCACAACAGGAATAAGAAATGAGGAGCTTTAAACAAACCTCACTCCCCACCACCATCCAATCGACTCATCTGATCTCAGCACTGCTGTTGGTAAACAGCGGGGGGATGCATGTGTAAGGCAGGAAAAAACAGCCGCCCTGGACACCCCTTAGCACAGCAATCAATAAACTAATCTGCCATTTCATCAGTGATTTGACGAGAGAAGCATGGGCGGAGCGCTCACCTTGAACCTTTCATTCATCTGCGCAGTAATTTGTGAGAACTGACTCCAGATCAGCTCATTTGCCGGGATAGTGACCTCCCTCCCTCTTTATCAAACCTTCCCAGGCCCCAGATCAACAATTCTGATCCTATATTTATATATATCACTCATGAGAGAGAGAGAGAGGCTGAGAGAGATGGAAACCAGTTGACACCCTTTGCAGACCAGACACTGGAATTTACAGTTGTCTTGTGTTGCGAGCATTCACAGTGGAAGTGGAACGTCAGCTAAGACCTGGGTGATGAATGGGTGGGTGACACGCCGCCAGGTCCTGTCCTTGACCTGAACCATGGGGAATAATCAGCATGGTTTCCCTTCACCTGATCTGGGTGTAATGTCAGTGGTGTCATGGGGTAAACAGACGAGGTAATCCTCCATGACGCTGGCAGGTCTCCATGACCGTCCCATAAAGGCAATCGATTGCACAGCCCTATTAAACAGAATAGACTTTCACTTATTCTTTTTTTTTTGGACAGATTAAGCCTAAGTGACGCACACATACCGACACACATACAGAACAGGTGTTATTTGCTGTAATGTTTTTAAAGAGGGGTGATAGACACAATTAATCATTTGCTCTGTACAGTTGTTACGAATGTCACTCCAAAAAGCCATGCATGGCGACAGAACCCTTCATATATGTTCACTTCAATCCCCCTCATTTAGCCACAGAGAGGCAGGAAACTGCTTCGATTTTTTCCTCTCTCCACAGTCTGAGAGGTGTCCCATCACTTTCATCATAGCTCATGTCAGGGTCTGTTTTGTTTTCAACATCACCGCTACATTACAGCAACTTTCGTCTCCATCGTCATTACGAGCATAAACACACCAGCGATGGACGCCATGAATATTTCATCTCTATTGATCCTGTTTGCAATGTTGCCTTCACACGAGTAATCCAAATAGAAATATCTGAGGCCCCAGCCGACTAAAATAAAGCTGTCACACATGGTGAGAGTTGCCCAGGCTTGACCGGATCCTCCTCTCACACACCCACTCAGCCCCCCAATTTTGCCAGCTAATGTGCTGTTATATGCTTTATGTCTATTGGCAGCAGTGGGCTGAGACCCAATTTTCCCAAGAATAAGACCCACTCAATTTTTGTTTTTTGAGGTGGTGTAGGCGCCTGGGTACTTCCCTGCTCTCAGTAAACAGAGGTGAAAACATTTCCCCAGTGCCTGGGAGCCCATCCATCAATCCTAACCCCAAGGTTAGTGGCATAAAGCCCATGTAATCGATGGTACCTTGAGGTTGTGAGGAGACAATATTTGTAACAAGATTCCGTAGGCTCAGGGAACCCTGCTACATACGATAGGCGCAGGAGAAAGCATCCTGCCGACGCCACCAAATAAGAGAAAGGGAGCACGGATGCCGTCTCTCCCCTGGCAGCCCTTCAGCACAGCATTCAATCTCTCTACAAGATTAACTTGGCCAGTTGAAAATGGGCTTTCTCTAGTTCTGCCCACTCTCATACCATCAAGTTGTGCTCCCTATGTCAAGATGGACACAAACCAGGGGAAAAGACAGCAGTCAAAAAAAAAGGTTCTAAAGACAAGTAAACAAACTTTCACACCAGACTTTTATTCCTTTGCAGACTTCACCAGAAGAGTGTTGTTGCTTTAATCATAGAGACAGTGATGCTGACCTACCAAAGTGATGAATGAATCAATGATCACTAAAGGTGTGTTTCTCGTGTGTGAGGTAAACCAGCAAAGAGTTGGTCCATCAGGTCAGAATAACCAAGGTTTATTTTTGTTCAAAGGTCAGATCAAAACATTTCTCAAGCCAGCTTGTTTCTACTTCAAAACAGAAGTTCTGACAGTACCCAAATACAGGTATATAAAGTGACCTAGTCTGACAGGATTGCTAGACAGACAGAAAGGCAGGCAGGCAGGCAGGAGGAGACAGAGAGCAATGGACTAGAAGCAGGATGATCGCAATCCTGTCAGACTAGGTCACTTTATATACCTTTTCTCTCAAGAGGAATTATCTTATGGAGCAGGGAAGCACACGTTCAAGTTCTGCCTGTATTTGGGTTGTGTCAGAACTTCTGTTTTGAAGAAGAAACAAGCTGGCTTGAGAAATGCTTTGATCTGACCTTTGAACAAAAATAAACCTTGCTTATTCTGACCTGATGGACCAGCTCTTTGCTGGTTTGCCTCGCACACAAGATCCATACACTCTCAAGAGTAAGGCTGGTGGTTACCATGACCACAGGAATGAGCGCCCAGTGGTTGAACATTGGCTCTTATCTTGGAATACAAAACAAAAATATTCACTGGTTGACAACAAACGTTGTCAGTTTCACACTGAAAATCAATGTTTTGTGTCTGAGAGGTCTGTACCACTGATACCCACACACAGACCATCACAACACGCACATACCACACAAACAGATGTGCATTTTAAAAAGAGTCTGTGAATAACAAAACCAGATCTGCCATACCATCCCCTAGCGGACAACACAGCAAAAGAAATCATCTCAATAGTCTGGCCTTTTGCTTGTTCCATGAAGGCTGGTGAAACATAAAAGGTCACTTTCTCCATACTAATTAGTTGAAGGGAGGGGGGAGAAGTCCCTCTGCTAAATATCACATTGGATTTCTGGAGAATGCCACATTCGGCATGATAATGACCCTGCAAACAATGTTTCTTTAAGGTTAACAGGTTAGCAGTCTGGAAGCTTGGTGGCCTGTTGTTTGACTGAGCCTGAAACAAAAACACAAAGAGAGAGAGAGCGAGAGACAAACAAACAAACACACATATGCCCATTCCCACACACAAACACTCTTGGACACAGACAAAGAGAGAGCACACACGCACTCACGCACACACAATCATGATGCAATTCAAGATGAGCATTTTCACTTGGCAGCCACCAACACATAATCAATACACAAGTTGCAAGTAATTAGCAGAAGCTGCCCAGCAGATATCGCTGAGATATAAGCCAATGAGTTTCTCTTTTTTCTGTCCTTTATTTCTTTTTTTCTCTCATTGCCCTTTTTTGTTCCTTAAACAATGTTTTTGTTCCTTAAGCTAGCCCACAACGGGCAGACTTCAACCAGCCACAAGTTGCGAATATCTTCTCAGATTTTAGCCAAAGACATCCATCAACTGACATCTGACAGCCAACCTTTGGCCTGGTGTGAACTGCCGTTTAGGTTTTATTTAAACAGCATTCAAACTAGTTCTATCATGGACTAATTTTCCAGACTGAAACTCAACACACATATATACACACACACACACACAGATAACTCTCGCATCTCACATAAATCTCACATCGCCTATGCAACTGGGAGTGGAGCAAGCATACAGACCCACATCTCATCACATTTATCACGCGGTTGATCAGAGGCAGTCTGCCTCATGGAGCAATCTGGGACACCACAGGCCTCTACAGCGTCATTCATTGATGTCAGTCACTGTCTTTGCACTCAGGAAGGAGACTGAGTGCTTGTATTGGTGTCTGACTTTTCAATTCCTTATAAAAGGTCTTAGCTGCAAAAATGTAATGAAGGTGCTCAAATGTCCTCACATTCACCCTTAGAAACTACAGGTATACCAAGTATACTATTTTAAAACAAATGAATGTATTTATCACAGCACTGTAAACATTAATTTCCATGGCAATAGTACTGTATGTGGTATATCTGAAAGGTAAGACTTGTCCCTTGTTTTTCAAAACTGCCTGCTCCTTGTCTTCCCTGCCAGTGGAATAATTTCATTATTTCAAAGAAGCTCTTTCAGCCAGTTTTTTCAACCTGTGGCAGACTGAATACCATGAATTTTACATCAGCGAAATGCTAGTGTTCAATGTACAAAAAGACTTTACTTTTGTAGAGTCTTGGTTAACAAACTAAAGATGATTGCAGAGCCTTGGTTAACAAACTAAAGATGATTGCAGAGCCTTGGTTAACAAACTAAAGATGATTGTCTGAGTGGTAGTTGGTGGGGGCAGCGATACCGAACAACTCTTGTTGCCACGGCAACCGTTGCCTTGCGAGGAGCAAAGTGGTGATAACTCTGTGGGAGGAGGGAATGAAACTGAACCCAGGAGGACGAGGGGATATGAGCAATTCACCTTCCAAACCTCCCCTCACACCACCCCCGGCACACACACACACACATAAACATTCCCTTCCACTATCATCAACCATCACCCCCTCCCCACCCAGACACCCACCACCACTTTCAACTCGCCAACAACATCTCTCTCTCTCTGCCGGGACCACCGTCATAAAAATCACATCATCTCTCTTTATTACCACTCTGTTGTGAGAGGGAGAGCCTCGCTCCATCGCCCCTGCTGGCTGACGCCTTGCTCTAGAGACTGGAGTCCCTGGCTGCATCCAGACGGTTGGTGCTGGAGTTGCACCCTCTGCCCTATTATTTACAGTACTGCATCCAGGGTTGATGCAATCACTACCCTACTCCAAACCTCACCACACACACACACACACTCCTCCATCCTAGAGTCGTTCACCACAACTGCAATGTGTCACTTTAAGCACGGGGCGTAAAAATCGCTGGCTGAAACTCGCATCTGTCTTGGACACCACCATCACTCGTAATGTGGGGGAATAAATGTGGTGAGATTGGGTGTACTGAAATCGCGGCAGCAGTGGCCATTTGTCAGCCACTCAACCCTTCTGAGCGGCTTGAGTTTTTCCCCTCTTTCCTCTTCAACTTGGGTTTTTCCCACAAACCTCCTAGAGTGAAACATCCCCCCTTACACACACACACACACACACACACACCCCACAAGAGAAACAGCTGGTGTGTGAATGAAACAAAATTAAGTTTGAATCACAAGGCTAAATCAGAACCCTGAAACTTGTCTTGCAATACGGCCAATCAATTTGAGGCCTAGCACTTCACGTTAATAAGGCATTTTCCACCGTCTGATGACTATAATAGGGGTTGGCTGTAGGATTGTTTTCTGACCTCTTGGAATCAATTTTACTGGCAATGGCCACAGATTCTTTCATTCACAGTCTGTCAGGCTATGTGTTTGCACTGTTTAGGATTAATGTGCTTACATATATTTATATTCATGCATTAGTTGTTGTACCCCATAATATGTGCACAGGGTCAAATAACTTGAAATCAAATCAAATAAAAGCTTAAGCTGTAACAGTAGTAACATGAACTGGTTATGACAGACACTAACCCACAGAACAGATACAAAACACCTTCAACAGTTAAGCATTGTTTGTTCAGCCTGGACTGTAATTGGTCTGTGATGAAAAAGCATTCATCACACACAGGCGAAAAGTCTTTCCAGTGTGTCTGAGACTTGAGAGAGACTGATTGTTGTGCGCTAGCCCCAAAAGAATACATACTATTCCCTTTTTGGAGATAGGGATTTATTCCCCAAGCATTCTCATGCATTCTGGGTGCTAATGCCTCTTGTGTGCCTGTGCTTGAGTCAAATTGATTTGTTTAAAAGGGATGCAAACTAATTCGAATGCAATTATACCTATCCAGAGTAAATCCCATGTTGTCATGCTTGGCACTCAAGTGTAACGCACGTAATGAATTGTGCTCCCTCCATTTTTAGAAAGATGGAAATTTCTGTCCAAGCACATCACTGAGATGCCACTAGAATGAGACAGCCTGTGTGGTTACAACATGTGAACATATGTGTTTGTGTTTCTTTTTTTTTTTTTTTTTTTTTTTTAAAAATCAGGTACTTACTATGTTACTCACAAGGCTTGTTTACAACACCCAAATTAAATGGGTCATTACCACTATAGCAATAATCAATTAAAACAATTTGCCTTAAAGATCGAGTCCTGTGCTGCCATTCAATAACCTTTACATGTGTAGTTATAGATAGCTACACAGACAACCAAGAAGTCACACAGCTCATATGGAGGAGAAAATCACTTGGAAGCAACATGCCACCCAGACATGATAAATTGGGATGGGAAAAAGACCTGGTTTGTGGTGTGGTGTGTAACATTATGGTTAACTAGACTTATTGTTTTGGTATGTTATTGTTTTGGTTAGCTTCGGCTCTTGTAGTTTATTTAATGTGCTAGCTATGTATTTTTCATTCAGAACACTGAGTGAACAAAACCACAAAACAGTGCCATGTGCCACACAGTAGGGTTCTAAATGTGCACACAATTATTCTAACTAATCACTAACCTGGTTGACACACTGTGATCTGCAAGCTCGATTTGATTTTTCTCTTTAGCTCAGTATGGCCACTAAGCATGTTTCCACTTTATTTTGTTCTGAGACAGAGATCCAATCAAAAATGGGCTTTCAGCCATTATGCAGTGGTGGTGGGGTTAACTTGTATTTTGTTTCAAATTATGACGCACCCCTCTGTCTCATCTCTGCAAACGTGCCTTGCATACTGTCCAGTGCATACAGATGTATTTTGATCTACATCCACTTGATCTGTTGTCTGTTCACCTCAGGGAAGTGGGAGATAACAGGACACTAGCCAAACCAAACTCAGGGTGTTTTCACACTTGGACCCTTTCAGCCCTCAAAACGAACTCAGACTGATGACTCAGCATTTTTTGCGCATATGTGAACACTCCAACCTCACCCAGACCCTTTAAAACGAACCATACTGGGACTGTTTTGAGAGGTGGTCTCAGTACGGTTTGCTAAAAACTGATTATGTGTCAGTGTTATGGTTTACTTAACCAGCGCATTGTGAACACAAATCTCTCACTTCGCCTTTTTTGCATTTTATTTTATCCTTCTAGGCTTGCCTATGTGGCATCGCTTGTTCCTTTACATTCTAACCAACAATATCTCACAAGTAGCTGATAAACATACAGACAAATGTGTTCTTTGCGACGTGTTTAATTCAACAAGTATATCCCACATAAAATGACCAAATTGCACAATAGTTGCTGTCATTTAGGACGTGAGCAGCTACAAACAACTTTAGCTTGTGTAGTGCTTAACCAGGTGGGTTGGGCCTAAAACAGTGGGAGTTGGTGTGATTTGTTAGTAGGCCTGTGTTGAGTGACAGATGTTCAGATCAAATCCAGTCAGAATCCTGGAACTTAATTTTGATGCAAAGTGGATTTTTGTCACATCCAAAACCATAACATTTTTCTGATGTAAATGAATATATTAAATTTGAGAATTTGCTGTAGGCCTACTCACCTGTAGCCTACAGGTCATAAAAAATAATGATGTTCTCCTATGTTATGTCACATCTATAATGCTGGAAATGCCCAAAAGAAATGTTTTTATGAAAACACCATTATCATAATTATGAACCTGGCAATGGATAGCCTGATGAAAATGGCTCAGTGCAACTACAACCCCCATAATCCAAAATACTAATAAGAGGTCTCAGGCCTCCAGAAGAACAACAGTGTGAACATAAAGAAAGCTGAGGCCTCATTAGAGTTGAAGTAGACCAGAAAGAAGCCCGGGTCCTCTTTCAAATAAACAGACCATGTGAACACAAACAGAACTGAGTTCTTTTTGTTTGGGTTCACTTTTTGGTCCACCACCCTATGCATGAATTTAGGAGTCAAATTGTATATGGTATACAATACTTTGTGATTTAGAAGAATATGTATACTGTTAATCTGTATCTGTACCATGTATCTGTAATACTGTTCTAATATATGCACCTGAGTCTGTATCTGAAGTTCATAAGAGCTGAACATTTTTAGAAGACACATGGAAAAATAAATACATAAAAAACTGTTATTGTGGTGAATAATTCAAAGTACACTGGCGTGTCTGGAAGGGTAACGGGCTACCTACTTGTGGGTTCTAACTCCGATTGATTTTGCCATTCTGTGTTATTGAGAAACACTGCAGCAATAAGCAGTTCAATCTAATTACAACAGGAGCCGAGGATCATTGTGTTTCTTTACTGTGAGATTAGGGCAGGCAACAGCAGCAGCAGGTCACAGTAGTAATCATAGCTCAGCTGAAGGTCATTTTTGTGTGCACCGTGATGTCTTAAAGGACTATGAACTGAATCATGTATTGATCTCACTATAAAAATTGATTTTCTCCAAATATACTGGAAGCCCCCCTCTTTCCCTCTCTGGCCTTGCTGTTCTCCACTGAGGTGGTAGCTCTGAGATCATTCGTAATAATAATTGTAGCGCATTCAAAAACAAACCATTATTGGAAACCATTTTCTCTGCAGGACAAAAATACAAATTTAATTAAGAGTGTGATTTGTCAGACTCCACACTAGACAACCCAGTGGTGTTTTCTCAGTCAGATGTAAATGCTGACGTTTTGGGCACCCTCACAAAGAGAGGCAGGCTCTCTGGGAACGAGGTGGTTCTATGGTCCAAGACACCAATGCGGAGACTGACGTGATGAACATGCTAGAGACCTTGCGGTCAGAGAGATTCCGCACAACCAATCTTCAGCCTCCAGCTCCTTTTAAGGATTTCTATAGAGTGGTAAACAACAAGTGTCTATGCCTTAACAATAAAGTAGAAAACCCTACAAATCTTTTTAATCTATCACCAGGGTTACGGCAGGTTTTGACCGCTGAACTGTGAGAGATGACAGCATTCGTCTGATCAGTTCATGTAGCTCCACACTCGGCTACTGAGCTGACGATGTCCAGAAATCTTTAAAGGTTCAGAGGTCAAACCCATAGAGGATTCCTATTTAATGAGAGGTGCTGACAGTTCAATAGTTATGAACTTACGTGAATTTAAGATATAGATAGTGTCGCTCTCTCTCTCTCTCTCCCTCCTTTTTTTTACTAGGCCCTTCTCTTCATGAAAGTGCCATACATAAGCCTTGGGTGACAATTCCTTCCATTAGGTGACACTAGTGGGGAATGGAATCTGATGGATTGACAATCAAGACCTGGGGGGAAGGGTAGGGTGGGAACCCATGCAATCCATCTGTTATCCATCAGTACGGTTCAGATAGGCTGTGTGCCATTGTGCGATCCAGCAAGCCAAAAAATTGGAGAATCTATCATTGCCCCAGCCAAGATGCTGTTACAGGGGAGGGGAGATGGGAGAGTGGATTTGTAACTAAGTAATTTGATTGGCCCATCCATCAAGAGTGGTGTGTGAGTAAAATTGAAATCTGACATTTAGAGATATGGTGCCTTTGCTGTTGCTTTGATATAAACTACAGCAGGTGACAAATTGTTTGTTTCAAGCCTGTCCCTCAATGGTGTCTTTGATAATATTTGGGTTGAAACATGCACCCCTGACATTTCAGTAAAGGGCAGGTGTTGTATTTATTTATTCTTACTTCCAAGTCACACAAAGGAGATGTTTTTGTGATAATGTTGGTATAATGACTGGTTGCACTGCTATAATCTCTGACTATGTCGACTGAAGTGTCAGTACTAGCCTTGATTACATATAAAAACATTTCAAGAGTTTACATCTGCAATAAAACCTGATCGTGTATTTAAATTTAAATCTAAAGGAAGAGGGGAAATTGTGGCCTACTAATCTACATGGCTCACTTTAAAGAGATGGGAAATGTTTACATTTTGCGTGTTAGACTCACGTGACAAGCTAAACGCAAGTGCAGTCTGTATGCTATCATGTAACGCGTGATAGCCTACAAGGAAGTAGCCTACAACAACAGAGTTGGTGTTGTACGTGCAGGAGTCAGTCCAAAAGGCATTTGAATATCTTGTGACACATGGAACCTTAAAAAATGTAGATCATCGTCTAAAAGTTCGTCTCTAAGTGGGCTGGTCTTAACTCAAACAAGGAAGCTGCTGCTGTTATTGTCTCGCGGAAATGTGGAAACATCTTGCGGTTAGACATTAGATACATGTAGCAGACAACATTCATTACAAAATGATGATTTACCTCTTCATAGCGGCTGTATGCGTGTCTGTTTATCCAATCCAAACCTTAGACAACGGCCTTGCCCTGACTCCTACAATGGGATGGTTGCACTGGGAGAGATTCATGTGCAACATTGATTGTGACATGGATCCTCATAACTGCATAAGGTAAGAACACAATGTTGCAAATCACCGCTAACGTTGCAGATAAAAAAAAGGAGGGTTAACTATGAAGTCAAATATGCTTTTATACATATACAACGTTGAAAAAGAGCCTTGTAAAATATCACAGGCTGATTTAACGTACGTGAATGTCCCTCACTCATTTTTTATTATAGGCTACTGAAACATAGGACCGAACATGCGTGGAACATAATTGCTCACAGTAATCATAGTACATTTACAGTAGCCCAGATACAATTGTTTCACAGAAAGTATTTCACCGGTTGCATTAACAGCCCATGACGTAAAGTAAAGTGGCATGAGATTTTACATGGTTCCTCTTGGGCCATGTGGTTATTCCACACAGTTGGATACTACTAGAGGATACTACTGTGCAGTGGGGTACTTTTCATGTAATATATCTGTATGTAGTAAATAGGCTGTTCAAAGAAGCATCAGCAAACTCAGTATACCTATACAGTGACCTGACACTGGTCTCTGTTCCAACCTGTGGCCTGGCAGGGAGGAGCTGTACATGGAGATGGCAGATGTGATGGTCAAGGAGGGTTGGCTAGAGGCTGGCTATGAATATGTCTGCATAGACGACTGCTGGCCCCACCACCAGCGGGATCCAAAGGGTCGCCTGCAGGCCGACCCCAAGAGGTTCCCCAGTGGCATCAAGAAGCTGGCAGACTATGTGAGTGGCCTACTTTCAGCTGGCCGATCCACAATAGGCCCATGGCAGCAGCCACTGTCATATCAATTCAATTATGGAAATGGGTAATTTAGTTAATGTCATGTCTATCAAACTAACACAGTGGTTCATTCAGTTTGAAATGGCATTCAGTAAAATACAGTGCATATCAGACATACAGACCATATCAGATCACAGTATTTATCAGTGAATCACATCTACATGTATTGAGTTTAATCTCTGTCTCAAATGTTGGCTCAAAGTACATCAGCTTGACCACTTTATTTACCGGTAGTTTAGACAATACTGCCCTCTTCAGGTGTAGTTTTATTGATACACTAAAGGCCTTTGGGTGGGTATTTTAAGTTGTACCTTTCTCAGGTTCACTCCAAGGGTTTAAAACTGGGCATCTATGCTGATGTGGGCACCTTGACTTGTGCTGGTTACCCTGGCAGTCTTGGATACTACGAAACTGATGCCAAAACCTTCGCTGAGTGGGGGGTGGACCTGTTGAAGTTCGATGGCTGCTATATGAACTGGACTATGCTTGGGGAAGGTATGAAATGTATGAAAAATTGCAATTTCTGTGTGTATATATATTAGATATATTAAAATATATTTTACCCTCTGTTAACATGCTGCAGGTTATAAGAATATGTCCATAGCCTTGAATCAAACTGGAAGAAGTATTGTTTACTCCTGCGAGTGGCCATTATATGAATGGCCTTTTCATGAGGTAAGCAGGTATATTTACTGCACATTCATTTGTCTTTTAGTGCTTGTAATGAAACTTGTATTGCAAAAAGAAAAAAGAAAAAAACACTGTTAGACTGAAAATATACAGGAAAGCCCTAGCCCTTTAAATGCATTTAACAACCAGAGACAAGCATGAGATGTTAGTAGCTGAAATCGCCTTGAGAGCAAGCTAGTTTGAAGCTGACTTTTCTTCCTTTCCAGCCAAATTATACAGCAATAAGGGAGACTTGCAACCACTGGAGAAACTATGCAGATGTATACGATTCATGGAGTAGCATTAAATCCATATTGGACTGGACAGCAACCAATCAGAAGGTCATCACCCCCGCAGCAGGGCCTGGCGGATGGAATGATCCAGACATGGTATTATACCTTTACAAGTCTTTCTGCTTAATTAAATAAATGAAAATAAATAAACCCTTGGGGACTTGCAACTGGTAAGTCCTGACCAGCCAGTCTCAGATTAACTTGTTATACCATAAAGATGGATCACAATAGTAATACATAAAAGTAGTCATAGATATATTAATTAATCCTCTGCTACTTGCAGCTTGTAATTGGAAACTTTGGGCTGAGTCATGACCAGCAGCAGTCTCAGATGGCTCTGTGGGCCATCATGGCGGCCCCACTGCTGATGTCCAATGATCTGCGAGACATCTGTCCAAAGTCCAAAGAGCTGCTACAAAACCCACAAATCATCGCCATCAACCAGGACCCTCTAGGGAAACAGGGCTACAGGACAGGAACGGTAACAGGCTGTATCTCATTTGCCTCCTACACAATATTACCTAAAGTATTCGCTCACCTGCCTTGAGTCACATATGAACTTAAGTGCCATTCCATTCCTAACCCATAGGGTTCAATATGATGTCGGTCCACCTTTTGCAGCTATTACAGCTTCAACTCTTCTGGGAAGGCTGTCCACAAGGTTGAGAAGTGTGTTTATAGGAATTTTTGACCATTCTTCCAAAAGCGCATTGGTGAGGTCACACACTGATGTTGGTTGAGAAGGCCTGGCTTTCAGTCTCCACTCTAATTCATCCCAAAGGTGGTGTTTTATCGGGTTCAGGTCAGGACTCTGTGCAGGCCAATCAAGTTCATCCACACCAGACTCTGTCATCCATGTCTTTATGGACCTTGCTTTGTGCACTGGTGCAGTCATGTTGGAAGAGGAAGGGACTCGCTCCAAACTGTTCCCACAAGGTTGGGAGCATGGAATTGTCTAAAATGCTTTGGTATCCTGAAGCATTCAAAGTTCCTTTCACTGGAACTAAGGGGCCAAGCCCAACTCCTGAAAAACAACCCCACACCATAATTCCTCCTCCACCAAATTTCACAGTCGGCACAATGCAGTCCGAAATGTTTCCCTGGCAACCTCCAAACCCAGACCCGTCCATCAGATTGCCTGCTTGATTTTATAAACCTGTGGCCAGGCCAAGTGATTAGGACATCTGATTCTGATCATTTGGATGGGTGAGCGAATCTTTTGGTAATGTAGTGTGTGTGTGTGTATATATATATATATGTATATCTGGGAGATCAGCACAAGAGAAATATGCTGAACACCTAGTAACTACAAGGGAAAAGCAGATGTTTTGGCATTGCAGAAGTATCCCCTGACCATTACTACCCAGTCACATATTTCCTGATTGTTAAAATTTAAATCAGGATGACTGCAGTTATCCCAGCTGAATTAGAATACTGGATTGAAATGGGTTAGGTTGTCATTTTTTATGTTTTTCAGAAGACAGAGGATAAGAAACTGCCACATCTATGAACCAAAGGCGTGGCATTCTTACTTAAATGTGGTATAATTGAATGTGCAAACTTTTTCTAATTCCATTTCACATTTAACTCCCAGCAGCCCAGCCAAGTTTACCAGATGTTCTGCATCTTTGACTTTTGTATGTACTCAGGTGAGCTACACTAACTCCACTACCTCATCTTCTTTTAAAAGGTGGACAGCTTTGAGATGTGGGAGCGCCCCCTGTCTGATTCCAGGCTGGCCCTGACCATTCTCAACAGACAGGAGATTGGTGGCCCACGGGGGTTCCCCCTCACCCTGGCTACCCTGCCAAGCTACCAGTACTGCAACCCCGAGTGTAATGTCACACAGATCCTGCCCACATATCAGGAGCTGGGGGTCCAGGGTCTCTTCAGTAAGTTGATACTGAAGATCAACCCCTCAGGCACAGCGCTGCTGACACTCTCTCATATTCAGGAAGGTTAAGGGTCCAGCATAAACACAAGCACTTCACAATGTGGGAGGTTTTTAAATTGCACTATTTGTTGTTTTTACATCTGACAAGACTGACCAATCCCTTTGCAGATATTTGATTTACCCAAAATGCATATTGCAATGAGTGCACCAGCACATTTTGTCAAAACAAAACCAAGCCAGAAAGGACTACCAAAAAGGGATGAGGGCATACCATTACGTAGGGTTGAGAAACTTTTTGGAGAATACTGTAGCTTTTGGATTTGTTTTGCTGACGTTTTTAGTGTAGCAGTGATGGGCTGAGTAAAATCTACTTGGAGACTTGCTTTCATACTTTGCTTTTGGATGGTAATGAAGACACAATAGCAGCAGATAATTGTGTGAAACTGTTCTATGAAAATCTGTCAAAATGAGACTTGCACCTCTCTGGAAAAACTTGAAATCAATCTTGGAAGTTCACATGGAGTATTTTTTTCCTCTATAATCAAACATTAATGGAGACTGGTGTTTTAGGTTACTGCTCCAACTTCAAATGTATCAGTCATGTCCACTTTGAAATAAAATGAGTCATTAATGACTGATATGTACAGGTAAAAACTTATGTATTCGTCACCCTTCATGCACCATTTTCATACCTCATTTTTGTTTAGTAAAGACAACAGAAGGTTCATTTTTAGCACTTTATTGAAAACTGAAAGTCCAGTCAATGAATGACCCAGCTTAGAACTGGATGACCTGGCCCTGCAACACAGAAAGAGGAAATTGTCAATGTGAGTATGATTCAATCACAACAGCTCACAACAATTCAATCATTTTCATGTACCATTTTGTACATTTTACATGGCGAGTAGTCAACATATCATGGATACTCCTGTATTGCTGGGTAACTGAAAAGTATAGCTTACAGAGTTTGTCACCACCCTACAACCATTAACACAAAGTACCAAGAGCACAGATTAAAGTACACATCCCTTTGCAAACCTCTGATGAGATGACCATTTTACATATTCAAATCACAAGCCGCTCAAAGCCATTGCCATTACAAACCAACAGTTAATCAGGGACTGTAAGGCCCCATTCACATAGAAATCACATGTTCACAGCCTGTGTCCGTTGCTGTCCATTCAGTGTTTGCATTTTCACACCAGAAACAGTCTTCTGTGTGAGCTGGCTGTCCAAGCTCTCCTTAAGTCTATGGACACGCATGGAATAATAGAACTCTGTATTTCAAGTGGGCTGCGTGGTGCTGCTACACAAAAGCTGCACAAAACACGTATGCATGGTCTAATTTGTTACCATGCATTCTACATGGGGGGGGGGGGGGGGGGGGTTAAAAAAAAAAAAAAAAAAAAAGTAGCAGCAGTGTTAATAAGGCGTAAATTTCAGGTTTTAACCAATATCAGCACTGGCACCACAACTGGTTGCCAGCCCAACTGGTGCCTTTGCCGGTACTTCACTCTTAACCTGGAATAACAGGCTGGTGATGACCAATGTGTGAAGCCCTCAGGTTCAGTCATTTTCCCACAGGTTGTAAATTCATTGCAGGATCATGAACAAAGTATCCAAAGTTGGTACCATTGTACAATCTATGTAACTTTGCCAGCAAACCATATAGTTTGCAGACCAAGAGTGGAATTAAACAATGCTTTACAATATCTTCAATATTAGCACGTGTCAACTTTAAGAGATCCAACTAAAAGTCCCAATGTAATTGTTAGCGGCATCCTCTACTGAGGGTATGGGGAACGGAGCTCAAAAATAGGCTAAACTAATTCTCATGAGGAAAACTTTAAGGCGCTCACTGGTCAGCCAACATTAATGCTTGAAGATCCATGTTACCAAACAAAGAAAGTCTGGTGGCCACTATCCAATGATGCCACACCTATCAAACCAAAATTTGATACGAAACTGATGTTGCATTCAAGCAGCTTGGAGAGTCAGCAGATCAAAATTGAAGTCCTGACCTCCTGAAAAAATTCGTTTGAAGCTGAAGGTCGGGACTTCTGAATTTCCGATGCAACAGAACGCTACATTACTAGTACAATTTAGGAAACATGATCCGGACAAGGCAGTGCCAGTTTACCTCAGAACACTGTTCCACACAATGCTAGCAAATCAAACACTGAAGTGGCATGACCATGGGCACAACTTCATTTACCAGCTACCATCACTTAATTGGACCCCTTTGAACACCTGAGGGTGCCCAATTAGGCCTAAACAATGGTAGTGGGCATTGTCTGTGTGGTACAGTGTTCTGCACTAACTTGGTACCACCTTGTCTGGATCACACACACAACTACTAAGACAGGGACTTAAAAGGACCAACCTTGCACTTACAAGAAGTTAAATCTCTCTTAAATCCAACCACTATCTCAGCTCTAGCTTCTTGTAATAGTGTAGGTGTTTCTCAGGCCTACACAAATAAGCCTAAGAAAGGTCCTCAGATGACAAATTATGTCAAGACAAACATGGAAACAAATAGAAGATCCACACTGGTCTGTGTCCAATTAACAAAGTTACATCACAGTGAATCTTTGACATTTCAGACAGTCCAGCACACAACTAACATCCAACCTGATCCAACCATTACCCCAACAAGATGGTGCCAGGTTAGTGCAGAACAATGTTCCACACAAACAATGTCAGCAAATCAAACATTACAGTGGTATAACCATGGGCACAAGTTCATCAAACCAGCTATCACTTAATTGCACCTTCCTCAACACCTGAAGTTGCCCAGTCAACGATGGTAGCTGTAATTTTCTGTGTGGAACACTGTTCCGTACTAACCTGGCACCGTCTTGTCCAGATAACTGTTGGATCACATTAATGGCCTAACGTGACTCAACAATGATCCGGACAAGGCCGTGCCAGGTTAGTACCGAATATTGTTTCATGCGGAAGATGCCAGCTACCATCGTTGACTGGGCAACTTCAGGTGTTGAGGAGGGTGCAATTAAGTGATGGTAGCTGTTTTGATGAACTTGTTAAAAGTTGACTGGTATCTTGTCCAAGTGCACCATCTCCGCACAAGACGGGTCATTTTTCAATGATTGGCAATAGCAAACTGCCCAAAGTCTACTTGAAAACTTGTGGCATCCTGCTGAACCCATGGACAGACTTACCTTTCTCTTCTTGTCTCCACCCAACTCGAAGTGCTTGCATCTTTTGATGGCCAGCATTCTCTTGGATCTGCAGTTTGGCTCCACACACTCGAGCCTCAGCACAATCTTCTTTGTAGTTTTAGCCTGGTGTTGAAATGAACAACATTAAGCAACAAACCCATTTATAATGTATTATTTAACTAATTTAGTTTCATTCATGTTTCTCCAATGCATACGTGGAAGACAACACAATAACTGAACATCTCAGAAGTTAACAAACTGCTTTCAACTGCAGCTCTTACTTTTTTCCTGAAGATAGGCTTCGTCTGGCCACCATAACCACTCTGCTTACGGTCGTATCTCCTCTTACCTGAAAAATAACATTGATGTTACCAGTCAGCTATTACCTAGCTAGAGTTGTGAGCCACCTAGTACGAACGTCACTAAGCAAGACCCCAAGAGTCATCACGTCTTAATCAAAAATGGCCCCTTGACTCACCCTGGGCATAGAGAGAATCTTTGCCCTTCTTGTACTGGGTAACTTTGTGAGGTTGGTGCTTCTTGCACTTTTTGCAGTAAGTCCTGCGGGTCTTCGGCACGTTCACCTAGGAGCACAGCGATGAACAGCGGTGTTAGCTTCATTAGCTAGTAAGCTAAGTACATTCAGTTCTGTGACCCAAGTGGCTACCACTAGCCAAGACAAGCCAAGCCTTGATAATCATTCCCGTGCCCGAGTGGATCAAATTGCTTTTGCTCAAATTCCTCAATATAAACCATATCATTAATACAACGAACACATTGTTTAATACCGTATACCAAGGTCGTGACACATAGCCATAACATGGGCATTTGCAAAAGTCACCATCAACATACATCAAGCCACAGACTTTCCTACTTTTTTAACATTACCAACAAAGATGTGGAGCATAATAAAACGACGAAACCATTGCTTAGCTATTTTTTACTTTATAGAACTGATCACCGAACAAAATGACTTCGTCAAAGCAATGGATTACATTAGATTTAACATATCAGGAATTGCTGAAATTTCGGCTCACCATGTTTGCGAACCCGTTGCAGCAAGGAAGAGGAAGATACACCCGGAAGAGTTTTCTAATAAGCGTTTGCCGATAATAGAGCACTTTGTTTTGTTGCTCTCGCCCTCTTGCGGTGTGGATGTGATATCTGGCCTAAAGATTACATTTCGTCTAGTTTCTGAATTTATCACCCACAAATAAGCCTAACAGTCTATGTGCACTAGAATGTCCAGAGCATTCCGTTTGAAAATTCTATAATTTCTCGTAGATGTATGTTTTGTACTTGTACAGTACAGTAAAATAGATGAAATAATCTTGACAATGTAAATTTCACCTCAGGCTTATTGCCAGGTAATGTTTTAATGAGGCAATGTTCTCACTGTCTAATTGTGTAGAGCAGTGGCTGTAGGAAAGGCAAAAACCATGCAGCTATGGTCATCACTTATTCAAGTGAATGAATGTTGTCTTTTGAAAAAAAATAGACAGAATGATACAGAATGATAGAGAATTAGGTTGACTTACAACTGAATTAAAAGTAAGTACAGGTAGGGTATGGAGATACAGTGAATTGTTAATGTTTAATCTTTTGAATTAATGTGAGCTCGTATGAAAATTAGCAGAAAGAGCAGGAAGCAAAAGGGGAACTAAACAAAGTCAAATCCTCTAAAAGGGTGGGGTTTATTTCTCTACCGTGTGTCCCAACCTACTTCTGATGTGTGCTGCTTAGGGTTCTTCTGCATCAACATCAGCTCTTTAATCGGCCCACACATAACAGACCACTGACACTGAAGAAGTCCTGGAAGACAACAAGGTAAGAACCAGGTTTTGTCTATTTACTCCTGCCTGTGGGGGGATCTCTGTGCGTGTGTCTGTCTCCCTCTGTTGGGGATCTGTGATAGGTCCAGATTCACACAAATTATCTGTATTATAGTCAGGCAACACAGCTGACAACCTTGGCTAAGGAGTAGAATTGCATACATGCTAACTGAGAGGCATAAACATGTCTTCACTTGTTGCTACTGTCTACAAGGCATGATTTTGTGATAAAAAGCCCAGCAGGCCCTTGAGGAAACATGTGGTCTACCAAAGTTAGAGTTTCTATTAGAATCAAGAGCAGCAAGCAACTCAGATCTACTGTCGTGTCTGACGATTTCTCTCCACTGCTATTTGACAATTCAGTTTGACAGAGAGACAGCAGTGCAATACAGTCCCTCTTGGTTCCTCTCAGTCTTTTTTTTAAGCATGTGATTAACATCTGTGGCATACTACTTCCACAGTACCCCTGCCTGTTTAATCAAATTCACTTAGCATTTTCAATTTCTATTATACTGTGGTAGTCTATGCAAATTTATACTGCAAGACCGAATTTGCTTTAGTATGCAAATGCTTGTGCCAATGTTGAGAGGCCATTTTGCAGTAACTGGTGGGCTATATCCATACTGTTACTTTTAGAGGCAGTCACTCGCTTTTATGTGTTATTATGTGAGACAGTGAGGTTTCAATCAACTGTCAATTTATTAAAAAAATATAGCCTAACAGAAAAAATGATGAAGCTTGAGTAGAGTACGAATAACTAAAACTGAAACAGCATAGATAATAACAAAGAAGTTATTGAATTGATGTCATCACATGATCACAGTGCTGTCTAAAGCAACGCAAAAGCACAATAAACAGATGAATGGCTTTTAGTATTTGGTTTGCTTGACCATTTTGTCCTAATCAGGGAACCAGACAAATGTTGAGAGGTCATTTTTCATTTGGTCTGAGTGCTGTTGTTAGCCAAGCAGGCAGAGGAAGACCTCAGTGAAATTGGTTGACTCTACACAATCCAAGTCTTTTAAGATTCAGCCTCGATAATGAGAAGACCACGCAGATAAGTACATCCTCATTGTTAGGGTTTATTACTTGCTGTAAGTCAAACTGGAGATGTGGTGGGGTTAGACCCCAGAGACTAAAGCCAATGCAAGCAACTGCAACTTAACCCCAAACACTTCCTTCTAACAAATGCAGATGTCATGCCCCTGTTTTTCATTCTGTCTTCGGCAAGATCACAGCATGTTGAAAGACTACTTCAGTTTTGTGTTATTTTTGAACTGCTTGTCAGACTAGAAACACTAGTTACTGACTTTGAAATAGGCTAATGCCGCCTGCTGTCACACTTGTTCTGATATACCAGTAAACCAGTATATCTATCTCTGTCTGCAACTCTGCAACTCAAATATAAAGTCGTAGTGAGAATTCACTTCAGGGCAGATAAGCTGTGGTCAAATCTATCTTGCAAGTCCACCAACCCCCACATCAGCACCAGGCACACAGTCCACTTATCAGTCAGGAAGCCTTCTGATGGAGAACATGCAAGGCTGACTGCTATTGCTTAATATGCTAACTGCTACTAATAGGCCATAATATAATCTGTAGAGCAATTAAGTTTAACTAAGTTTTATAAATTTAACTTTTACAGCTATGGATGATACTGACTTTTTAAAATATTATAACATAATATTTTATGGTATTTTTGAGATCATGATATTAAAGACGCTGTTTCAAAAAATAAGCCTACTCAAGTCTCAGCCTCATGTCACACAAAAAGTCTTATAACTTAAAACTTAAAAATGTATAAACTCAATGCATTTCATCATGTTTGTTTATGCTGCTTACCTTGCAGTGCATATTAGCATATCACCAGTTATCATTAAAATCATGATACATAGTCACAGTATGCCAGTATCCGTAACAAGATGATATGGCCGGTGTAGTAATATTAGTCAGAGTAGTAATGAAGTAATATTATGTGGTAGCCTACTGGACACACATTATTATTAGATCTTTGGATGACCAAGTTTACTGTAGGTTAACACCCCCATATTAATATTAATATACAACATAGCAAAGGACAAAGCAGCAGACTACTGGCAACACCTGCTGCAGGCTGCACCTGTGATCCATAAAGTACTAGTATATTCTGTCGATGTAATGTATATTTTGCTGCTGTCTGGATTAAAACATACATGTTTTATTACCAATGTCAATGTGTGAAAAAAGGTATCGTTTTGTCAGGGTCAATGCACTAAGCGCATTGTAAACTTCTGCTTGTAGTGCAAGAATGACACGGCGAACAGTAGGCTAACTCACTATGCAGATCTTAGGGCTGATTTTCTTCTGTAGGGTAACATTGATGCAACTTCCCCATTTAACTCTATTAGCATTTCTCCCTTCAGATAGCTATAAAACAATACCAATACATTCAAGGAGGCAATGCAGAATGTTCATTTATCTACCCCAAAACATCAGGTGAAACCTGTGAGTATGATCTTTAAAGTGATGATGAGGATGAACGATTCAGTGCTATGTCTACGTAGGGGTATTGAAAGTGTTGAAAATGGAGCCAAAAAAGTCTGCTGTTGCATAGTTGCCTTTCACACTGTGGTGACAAAGTGACAAAATTTGTGTCAGCAGTAGCTGCTTAGGAAACCAGGAAATGCCTGTATGGTTTTTAAAGACTCTCAGCAGGCCTGCTGTGTCTGCTCTGGTCTGAAGTCACCAGTGCAGCACAGAACATGTACTCATAAACGGTCCAGTTCACCATTATGGACTTGGCAAAAGTGCTCACCTGTAATATGGACATAAAGCCATGTTTTTTATTCATATAACTGTACCATCTGAATCATGTCTTTGTGACCCAACATCCCCATACATACCCAGACATTTGTGTATTTTTTTTTTAACTAAAAGGGTCAATGACTTATCATTAGCTAAGCTAAACCAAGGAACAAAGCCTTCATTATCCCATAGACTGAAATGATTAACAAATGCCCATATCTCTCTGGGCACCTCTTTTTCCGCCTCAGTATTGAATCAATGGAAGCCTTGTGATGTGTAGGAGGTGAACAGACAGCCACAAAGATGCACCGATAAAGCTGCTCTGGACTCAGCTGAAGTCTGAGACTCAATATGACAAGGCCATTTAAAAAAAAGCGACAGAATGATATTCATGACTGACTCCATAGGGCTTATTTGGCTGGATTAACCATTGAACACATGGAGAACAGGAACCAGTGGATGTCTCTTGTGGATGGGGTGGTGTGTATGTGTGCATGAGTGTGTGTGGGGGGGGGGGATTGGAATGTGCTGGGAGCCGCTGATAGGTTGACACACTCTCTGGATAAGTGGCTCGATGGCCTGGAACAGGGAGCAGGAAGATATGGTAAAGGAAACAGATGTGCAGGGGAAGGAAACCGCCGCAACAAAGGGTGTCATTGACACAGCATGGGGCCACCATGCAAATGTCTGGTAATCAGCGTCAGATACCTGGCCACTTCCAGCCTCTGCTGGCTTAGAGATGGGCTTACCTATGCAGCATCCGTTCACTAGCGATGTGCCCAGTGATGGCCCAGTGCTTCTCAAACTTTTCTGTCATTCTGCACTTTAGAGGGTGGGAGATTTTCAAGCCCCACCTGTCATCCAGCAGCCCAACAAGATTGAAGCATTATTCTTGCAGTGTTTTTCACACTACATTTGCCTCCCAAACCCCTGGGGTCAGATCTGATTGATATGTAGGCCTTTTAATGACTTGTATCGCTGTTTTGTTTTAAGATGTTTGAATGTTTTTGTTGTTGTTGTTTGTTTTATGCTGATTATAATGCCCAACCTGTCGTGCGTCTATTCCCCTTGGTCTGCCACACATTTTGAAGACCAAGGCTTTAGCCCAAGCAGTGACTTGTTATGTAATGCCAATGCATCAAGTCATGCCAATATAAATGGTATGGTATGTAATGCTAAATATGCATTATGAAAACTTTGTAATTATACTGAATAATACAAAGTGCTTATTCTAATGGGAACTAACTAATATTGATTCATCAACCACTTTATCAAGCTCTCAGAACCACTTGTTTCATACTGTTCATGTATTCTGCATGTGTTCTGAGAAAGGTAGCATTGTATAAAGATGAAGCAGAAAGGTTCACTGAAAGGGCCTGGAGTCCACTGATAACTGAGGAAGAAAGCCTTAGTTCACTGTGATGTGGATGCTCTGAAGTGACACAAGGGGAGAGTGCAATAACCTCATACAAGTGATTTCCTGTCAGATGATAAGCCCTCATCTTCATACATGATACTTGTAATTCTTCCATATCGCAGCTTACACTCAGCTCTCACACATATCCCCAAAATGCTGTGGGCCTATTATATGTTGAGGAAAGCAGACTGAGCACAATGAAAAAACAAACAAAAAGATTTCAGTGAAGTTGATACCTTTTGTTTTTCACTTTGTATGCATTTCAATTTCTTTATGTCAAATGTGTGCCAAATATGTAAAATCAGCTATAATTATAGCCTTTAGAGAAAACATGTATTGTCTGAAATCTGTGTTTTGTTGATGATCAATAACTAATACACATTTATAACCTAAAGCCTAATCGATATATCATTATAGGAGGAGGCATCATGTCAGAAAGCAATCTGGAGGAGATCTTCATAAAACGTTCACAACAGAAGAAAAAGACATCGCCGTTAAACTACAAGGAAAGGTTATTCATCCTTACAGATGACAAGATCTCCTACTATGACTATGACCCTGAGAAAAGGGTAAGCTTTGCACTGACCAACACACCGACAACACATTTTCACAAGCTGTTAAGGATCTCTGCTTGCATGGTTGACTGATAAACATGGCTCAACCATTTCTGTTACCAACAGAAAAAGAAAAGTTTGAAAGGCACAGTCGATCTTGAAAAGATAAAATGTGTGGAGACAGTAGAGTCAGATGACAGCGCTCCACCTGAACGGCAGTTTCCTTTTCAGGTGAGCTTTAGACCCATACAGTATGAAGGTAATAATCTGTACACTTACATTTCCAATTTGTTTTTCCAGTTAAACTTTTCAACACAGTGCAAATGGTTAAAAGTTGTGATGTTACATGTAACACTAATCAGAAAAAGGTTAAAAGGTCTTTAAAGTCTATGATCCTTTGACATGGATCTTCAAAGGATGCAGGTATTGTACATTCTGTAATTACTGACAGATAGGAACTGAAATGGGCATTGATTGTTTGTATGTCCAGAGACACTTTACATCACTGCGCCAGAATGCAGTTCCCCTGATACGCTTAAACCACAGTTAGGAGCCGACAATCTGACTTCATGAAAGTGGATATTGAGAAGTGAAACCAGGTCTTCTGAAAAAAGAAAAAGCTCATGAGTGTAGCAGGTGTTGCAACTTTGAATACCACAAATATACACGCTCATACACGAGCAAACGCACATCACACACACACACACAGAATGGCCATATGGACACACATTTTACTATTGCTACTTTTTGTTGTGTTGCTGACAGTGGAACACCTTAAAGCTTTATAATTCCTATCAATGTATGTATTACTTTGAAATGACTGCTTTTAAGGTATGAACTATACACTACATGCAGACTTGGGGACTGTTTCCCCAAGCTGACATGAGCACCAACAAAGACAGTCACTTCTTAATTCTTTTCGCTTTCAGAAGCAATACCTATAACAGTCTGGTTGACATTGTTCAATTTTTATGTCAGGCAAAAGTCAAAAGGATCTCATAGTTTTCAGGAACATAGGTCAATACTTCAGATTTTACAACTTCTACTTCACAAAGATGCCCTTTTGTTAATCCCAGATCATCTATGATGAAGGACCGCTCTACATTTTCGCCAAGTCAGATGACATACGACGACTATGGATACGCCGTATAAGGCATGGTTAGTATGATAATCAAGGCCAATTCATGACAGGCCACACGCTGTCATTCAGCACTGAATGACTCTATCTATCTGCCTTGGTGTGAATTCTCTGCACTCATGCAAATCCTGTGTAGATTTAATGGAAATGTCTTCCCACACATTCATGTCAAAGTTGTGAGGTTCAACAAGGACCTGATGCAGAAGTACCACCCTTGCTTCTGGGAGGATGGAGTATGGAAATGCTGCCAACAGGTTGTTAAACAAGCCATGGGCTGTAAGGTGCTGGAGACGAGGAACGGGGGTAAGGGCCTGTGACCTGTACCAGTAATCTAACACTCTTCAAATTATATTATTATAAGTATGTAAACTGTAATGAACACACAATCCATAATTGGTTGTAACAAAAGCCTAAATAGAAAACCTTATCTACCATCTACTAGGATTTTCTAACAAATCCCACCGTAAGTCCCGAAAACCTCTCCCACCTACCCCAGAAGAGGTCAGTCATTTCTACTTATGAACAACTCTTTCTTTCATTGACATAATAAATGAAACTAATACTGATAATACTAATTTATGTCCAACTCTTTACCCCTACCTTCGGTGCCCCCCCCCCCCCCCCCCCACTAGGAAAAACCCTGCAGGCCACTTCCACCTCAGCCCCCACCACCGCAGCAGCAGGGCCCATGTCCAGGAAGCACTGTGATCGCTGAGTACCCATACACACCCATGGCGCCCCAAGACCTCGAGCTAAGGAAGGACGAGGAGTACACAATTCTAGAGATGGGGGACCCCAACTGGTGGAGGGCCAGAGATAAATATGGGTGAGTGGAACTGAACTGATGGCTGTCACTTCAAAATCTTACATAAAATGTGAACTTAATCATTAATTTCAGTAATTCTGCCTTATTCACATCTGGATATCAATGATAAAGCCTGTTGTTATACCAAAATAAGCATAAACACTTTATCTTGACTCAAATTCAGCTCCAACCAATCTTACAATGCAAACAAGATGACCATTCTTAATAGTTTGAATTTTAGGACTACGAGATAATGTTGTGGCTTTTCTGTCTTCTCATAGGAACGAAGGATACATTCCAAGTAATTATGTCACTGAGGCCGCAAATGGACTGGAGAAGTTTGAGTGAGTATGAACACTAGCCATCATCTTGACCCTTGAACATGAGACTGGCTTGCCTTAAGGTTTGCATCTTTTGAAGAAACAGGAAATGACATGGAGGGAACAAATAAAAGTACCTCTGAATTTGTCTCAGGACATGCACACCTACTCGCAGAGGTTATTTTGCTAATGTATTTGTGTCTATATTTGTACAGCTGGTACTGCAAGAACATGAACAGAAGCCAGGCAGAGCAGTTACTGAAAACTGAGGTCAGTAACCAACTATGCAAAACTGTCATGTGAAAAACATGATAAATGTTGCACTCTTACTATTCTGTGAACTTGCAATGAGTAAAACAGAACAAAATATTAGGGGATTTATACCATACATTTATAAACATGCTGGTTACTTATTTTCAAATGGACTTTCAAATGACATGCAAAGTGGACTGTTTTATCACATCCAATTGAGTGGAAATGCACACCACATACTATTTTTATGCTTTACAGAACAAAGATGGTGGATTCTTAGTTCGAGACTCAAGCAAAGCTGGGAAGTACACAGTGTCTGTGTTCTCAAAAGTTGGAGGGTGAGTGTTTCGAGCACTGAGCAAGAGTGGTGGTAAAGAGCATAGCTCAGCTAAAAAGCAGAACATGCACTTAAAGCAACATTGCAGAATAGTGAGTTAGCTTGCTACCTAAGGGTGGGCAAAATGTTTACTTTCTAAATACCTCTCAAAACCTGTTGGTGTACTTGCAGTGTATTCTAACATTATGATGAGGTTTCCTTCATTCTTGTGGTGTGTTCCTACCCAGTACCCTGAACAAAGTGCACAGTGCACGTCCTGGATGGCTGGTGGGAATAACTCCATGATCTGTCTTTCATATGACCATATACCACCAACATTATTTTGATTCAAAAACTAATTACCTGATAAAAGGATACCTGAAATGGCAAATTGCTGCTTAGTGTTGCTTTAATGTAAAACATTGAAAGTGAAATGAACAGCAAGGAGGAAAAGGTGAATCTCCCATGCAAAACCCATTGGTTAGATTAGATGCTTTAAAGCACATGACACTCCTTTGATTTCTGGGCATTCCACCAGGGAGACTGTCGGCATCTGTAAACACTACAATATTTGCACCACTGCCCAAGGCCAGTTCTACCTGGCACAGTCACACAATTTCAGCTCTATCCCAGACCTCATCAACTACCATCAGCACAACGCAGCAGGTAATGCACACATTCACCACTGAGTTATTCTCTACTGCATGTTTCTGAAAACTAATAACCTTTGTGTGTACACTCTCCATTGCAGGTTTAGTAAGTAGGCTTAAGCATATTGTATCTAACCGGTCAGACACTAATGACCTTTGTGTGTACACTCTCCATTGCAGGTTTAGTAAGTAGGCTTAAGTATATTGTATCTAACCGGGCAGACACTGCACCATCCCCTTTTGGGCTTGGCTATGGTGAGTATCATCACATAACTAGAAGAAACGGTATAGGTTTATTCTACATGCTTCATACCTGTTGCTGTTTGCCATTTGGCTCAGGTGTTTGGGAGATTGATCCTACCCATCTGACCTTCATCAAAGAGCTGGGCTGTGGGCAGTTTGGAGTGGTGAAGTATGGGAAATGGCAGGGTCAGCACGATGTAGCCATTAAAATGATCAAAGAGGGATCAATGTCTGAGGATGACTTCATTGAAGAGGCCAAAGTCATGATGTGAGTGCACATTTTTCTCCAATTATTGACTTTCTACAGTATATCTATCTATCTATCTATCTATCTATCTATCTATCTATCTATCTATCTATCAGTCTGTCTGTCTCTACTAATGTTCTTTGGGCTACATTTTATGTATGCTAAAGTTCAGCCTTCTATTTTCTCTCAATCAAACCAGGAAGCTTCGACATCAAAACCTGGTTCAGCTTTACGGTGTCTGTACGAAACAAAGGCCAATTTACATAGTCACAGAGTTCCTCTCAAATGGATGTTTGTTGACTTTTCTTCGGGAAAGCCTAAAAAATCCAACTGCTATTCATCTCTTAGAGATGTGCAAAGACGTGAGTGAAGGGATGGCCTATCTTGAGTCTCAACAGTTCATCCACAGAGATCTTGTAAGTGTTATTGTAAGATCTCTTAAGTGGCATCCAGATGAGCCCTTATTGATCTGTAGTTTGCGATAACTTGACTGTTTTTTCAGGCTGCAAGGAACTGTTTGGTAGCTGCAAATGGAACCATCAAAGTGACTGACTTTGGTCTGTCAAGGTATAGTAATATATCTGTGTAATATAGATTATGCCAGGGGATACATTTGACTTTTTGCAGTGAAATTATTCACAACAAGGAACTTACATCAAGAAGATAGATGTTTCTTTCAAGATCAGAACTGTTAAAAACTGTTAACTGGTAAAGAGGGTGCTAATGACAGCACGGTCATGGTTTGACACCCAGGGAACACCCAAATAGAACATATGACATTTATCTTTATTATACAATGTGAACTCTTGCTAAATAAGTGAAAGTTACCATCTGTTTTGCTTTCAGATATGTGCTTGATGATGAGTACACAAGCTCTGCAGGAACAAAGTTCCCGGTGCGTTGGTCTCCTCCTGAAGTCCTGATGTACTGCAAATTCAGCAGCAAGTCTGATATATGGGCCTACGGTCTGTAACCTTACTGATAACTCGGTGCCATAATCATTTTGAAGAGATACTCTCATAACTGTAATATGAAATATTGTGGATTTTTCTATAGGTGTCCTAATGTGGGAGATATACACTATGGGAAAAATGCCTTACGAGCGGTTGAATAATTCAGAAATTGTGGACAAGGTGTCAACTGGATTGCGACTTTATCGCCCCCAACTGGCCAATGAGAGAGTCTACTCAATCATGGGCAGTTGCTGGCGAGAGGTATTGTAATAAAGGCCAAATCTTACTGCCAGTCTTACTGCAACATTAAACCATACCATATGTTATTTATTTTGGGTATACATACTGCTCAATGTCAATGCCAAATATCTCTTTGATCATCTATAGAAAGCAGAAGAGCGACCGTCTTTTCAAGAACTTGTGTCAAATGTCCAAGACTTGCTGTACGAGATGCAGTAAATGACTGTATGACAGAGGACTAGATGATTGGCTCTTCAAGTCTCCATACGTCTTCTGAGGAAGAGTCACAGGAGGGATGGACACCCTGTGGAAGAGGGCTGGCTTCACAGGGTCAGAGAGAAAGAGACTTCTACTGTCTGGGAGGAACTGAGCAAAGTGTACAGACAAATGCATTCACTCTCGGCTCTTCTGGGAATCAAAAATACTGTGAATAAGTGTTTACCAGCTCCCTGGGTTTATAACTACATCTATATTTTTGATGAAATGGTAATTAATTGCAAGCCTTGAAAAAAAGTATGATATAATTTGGATATTGTGCCTATTTTATTACTATCAAAGGGATTGTAATTAATTTGTATAGTAATCCTGAGAGTTTAATTAAAAACAAAAAAACTTCATGTTATAGTATGGTTTAATTTCTATTTCACTGTTTCAACCAGACTTCATTCCATGTTAAATTATATTAGTCTGACCAACAATTAAATAAACTGGGGATATTCTTGAAATACTGTGGGACTGTTCTTTTTGTTGTATTCTTAGTTTATATTTTCTTGCAGCCTATAGCCTATGTGCAATTAATCTAATATTTTGCAACTGAACACTAACAATATGTGTCAGTGTGATGTATGGTTATGGTTAGGCTTCCTGTTCTTATTTCTCAAACAGATATCTAAAAGTTGGTCATGCTGTCATCAGGGTTCCCCTTTAAAACGTAGAGACAAGCCATATGCTATTTGATTGGACAGAGTATTTTCCGCTTCCTGTGATGTAAACAGTCCATTAAGACACGTGAAGGTCAGGGTCTGTACAGCTTTATTCGCCCCTCGTTGGTGTATTTGCTAATTTATACGTTTGTGTTGAAGCCAGTATCTTGAAATAATAGTAATGGACAGTCAGGGAGCAGCAGCAGATCCCCAGCTGCAGCATTTCATCGAAATCGAGTCGCAAAAACAGAGGTTTCAGCAGCTGGTTCATCAAATGACTGAAGTGTGTTGGGTAAGTAACGTAACGTTACGTTACAGGCAAAGGTACAAGAGGTTGTGTTGTCTTGGGCAGTTAAGCTAATGCTAACTTAATGTTATCCATTTTAATGACAAATAACTTCATAGTTGTAAACATGCAAGGGGTTTACACTATAAAGGAAAAGGCTAAAGCAAGAGGGTTGTTTCATACATCTGACTACACCGTCAAATGCGAAATTTACCATGCTAGCTAACTGCTAATGCTAACAGCTAGCCCCCCCCCCCATTCTTCACTCATTCTAACGTTAAATGATTCGTAATGAGTCATGGCATAAGGCTTAATTGCATTATATCTCAGACTGTTAATTAACTCCAGTAACAGGAATCTGTTGTCTTGTTGTTCTAGGAAAAATGTATGGATAAGCCGGGTCCCAAGCTAGATTCAAGGACGGAGATATGCTTTGTAAATTGTGTCGAACGCTTCATTGACACAAGCCAGTTTATTCTCAACAGACTCGAACAGACCCAGAGGAGTAGAGGGTCCTTCTCAGAGGCTATGTCCGAATAGCAGCATAAACTCTTATCTGGACTAACGACACTTATCTGCGTCCGACCAAGTGGTTTGACTTGGGTCAGCCCAAGCCTGCGTGTATACTGTGAGGTGAACCCAGTAAGGCAAACTGAATGTGACATTTTGCAGAGAAAGTGCCTGTTGCTCTTTGCAATATGTCTACATCACAATGGAAATCTTGAAGCTACATTGCAAGGAAGGATCTGTGATGTTTGACCTGAGTCAGAGGAAGATGCCATTTCTGGAATCATTTTGGTTGGAAGTGTCACCGCACGTAAGGTTTTGGTCTTATCTGCTCACTACTTGTGTTGTTGAATAAGGACAACTGAGACATTTACCTCACCGCTCGTAATTCATTGAATGTCAACGCTTGCATAAAAGACATTTGGATTTGTTGCATTGTTGGTAATAATGGAGTCTGTCGATGAGTCATGTTAATGATATGTTGGAAATAAAGAAAAAAGAATCAAATGGTTAGTGCTGTATTTTTGTGATTGTTATTAACATGGATCCAATTTTTCTCAATGAATATTAAACTATTAGAAGAAGCTGTACTGTAGAAGCTACAATATTGTATCACTACTACTGGTAATAAGGACACCATTCCATTTTCTCTTGTGCAATATTTATTATGTTAGTAAATGCAACACGGTGTGAACAAATCTGAGCAATTCAGGTCTGGATTTACTTAATAATTTCTGCACAAAATATATACAACCAAATACTACTAGGCATGACCAAATAAATAAGTGAATCATCTCTAAGGTTATGTAGGCCTATGTTTTGGCCTATTTCTACACGGTCTGTGTATGATTTCAGTACCCAAGACGAGACGTTCAGTATGATCTTTGGTGGAAATAAATGTACATGAGTTAATATAAAGATAAAGATAAAGATAAAGATTTTTTTGGACTGTAACAGCTGTTCTACCCCCAGAAAAGAGAACGATATTGTGGCAAATATGGTATGATATTAACATTGCGCACTATACAGCAGAAGTCGAAGAAAGTTCGAGTGACGTGTTAAGACCAACCGAGTGTGATATTATTACAGGGTCAACACTGTTGTCAACAGTACAGCTCCTCTCTCTCACTTCTGGGAATATGTAAATGCTCTGGTTCTGTCTTTTGTGTTAGATTGTGAGTGTGCCATTGTTTCTCCTTTCTGTGACCTCCAGAGGTGCACTAGCCTTGTTGCCAGTGTCATGGGGTGCTTTTCTGTCCTCTGGGAAGTCGTGACTACGCAACGGTGCATAGGGCTGAGCCCATGCCGTGCTCTGAGGTACCTGACGGAGGAACAAAGGTAACGAGTCCCATGTAAAGGTGATGTCTTTAAAGGCGTGAAGGAGAAAGATGCCAAGGATGATGGTGAGGAAGCCGCTGATTGTTCCCAAGGCACCATCCGCACTCATGCGCAGCCACTCCTTAAACAAGATGGCCGAACAGGCCATGACCGATGTGGTGAAAAACACATAGTAGATGGGTGTAACAATAGACGTGTTGAAGATATCCAGGGCTTTGTTCAAGTAGCTGATCTGGATGCTGATGCAGAGGACTAGGCATACAAGTAGCGACCAGAACAGAGGTTCCTTCAGTACTGCAGTACCTGCAAACAGCTCTTTGATCCCGATCCCAAGGCCTTTGACACAGGACACAGACAGAGAGCCAATGATGGAGCAAATGAGAATGTAGACAAGGACGTTCTTCTGGCCGTACCGCGGAGCCACAAAGAACATCAGCACCAGGCTGCTTACTACAATACACACAGCAAACACAATAAACCCTGTACAAAAATAAACAGAACAAAGTGTGAGAAAAGGCTCTTCTAAGGCTTTCTAAACCATTCTGTAAAATAAAGGCCTCAAAATACTGTATTTATCTATACAGGTGAAGACTGAATTTAAATACTGATTATAGTAATCACCTGTCTTACAATGTTCACATACAATCATGTGGTGGAAAGCATGAGCAGGATTAAAGACTTCCGTACCTGGGTCTTTGAGTTTCTCAGCCATGGCACTTAATGTGTCCACCTCCTCCTCTTGCGGGGCATGAACTACCATTACTGTGGAACCCGCAATGCAAAGCAGGCAGCCGATCTTCCCATGGACATTTAGCCGCTCATTAAGGAAGTAGGAGGACAACACAGCACTGTGGAAAAATGACTCCATGGTATTTTGGCAAACTGGCAACTTGTATACTAATGAATCAGCCACACACAAGCATGCATCCACACAACCAATTCACACAATGATCAATAGAAGCAATCAACACACTTGAATGCATCCACGCAACCAATGCACATAACATGCAAGCATCTTTGAAGGAATAAAGGTGACATTTTTTCTTTATTTTCTTTTAACATTAAATATTACATGTGTGAATTCACATACCTCACCAACACACTCAGTGCTCCAAGGGGTGTCACTAATGTGGCTGGAGCAAAGGCATATGCAGCAAAATTTGCAGCCTCCCCTGCTCCCACTGCCAAACATAGAATAGTAAAAATTTATGTTATCGTGTTTTGTCTTTTGGGAATATAAATACAAACACCTACACTTTATTTCATATCCAGCTCAGGACACTGGCCTATGCCATTATTTCATAACAGTCAGAACACTGGTCTATGCATTACTACCCAGATTTCAATCAAATTCCCTTGACTATGTGAAAACAAAGACCTAATGTTCAAGACAAATAAAACGATCATTGTGTAAGGGCACACAAGATCACAGCATCAGCAACTGGCTAAACCACTGGGATGGGCTATTTGAATTCTCTGCAATCAATGTATATAGCGATGGCCCACTCACTTGATATAAGTCCAGCCCACCATAACCACTCCTTTAGGTACGCATATCCCCCTTGACCTAAACAAGAATTGGGATATCATAATTGTGTCTTAGTTCACAGTATCAGTCCCCTGTACATATCTGACAGGCAATAGCATTTCATAAATTGATCTAACAGGAAAATATTACAAGCCTACCCGCTCTCATAGACCCTTTGCTTGCCAAGCGTAAAAGCCCTTTCTTCTTCAAAATAAAACTTCCTCCAATGAAGATGCAAGAACTCACGGCCAGAGCCAGTCCAATGTAGAAGTCAAACGAAGTCACAACATCACGGTCCATCTAAAGGCAAAGGGAATCGATGAATCTCGTATATTGCTCATTACAAATGAATTAACTGTCTTTGAGAGAAAACCTAGCATTCGTGTGATGCTTTCTGCGCTACCCCCTAATCAGGTGATTGTCACATTCCCCAAGAGTCCCAATGAAAAGAAAGGATAACTGCGCACCGAATCGCCGTCTCTGACGATATTTGCCTCAAGGACTGATTTTAACACACGTCCTGAGGATGACAAATTGGATGGAAAGTATGCTAATTCACAGCCTTTAAAGTTTAAGTCCAAAAAAGTTAAGGTGATACAAACCTTTCTCGCTTAATCCGTTCGCGTAACCAGTTGCTGTTACGCCAGTATGTTACACCAAACTTCCTGGAAACAACTCTTTTTGGTGTGAAAATGTAACACAGTGTACAGTCACAGTGACCGAACCCACCGGTATGTTAAATAATCCATCTTTGTAGATAAAAGTAACAAAACCGATCATCCTGGTAATCGAGGCTTGTGCTGAAGTTTTGATTATGAGAAACACGGATTTTAATACAGAAGGTAGCCTGCGACAATGCACATTGCTGCACATCAATGCTTATTGAGCGTTCGTGTGACAACTAACTGTTCAACTTCTTGAGAAGTCAGATGACCTGTCAGAAGACAGCGAATGAGCCGGAGCGAGCGTGCATTTAGCGCCACCCCGTGGGGAATGGGTTAGCGATGTGACGTCAGTTCGTATTACGTACTTTCCGGAAGTATACTGGAGCTGGTGTAACATTGAGGCGTGCATAAGCTCAGCTGTCTCTTGAGGGAAAAAGCTATGGGTAAAGCAACAGATACATGTTTGGGAAAGGAACGACACAACGAGACATTCAGTTCAGCTTTTATAGAAGGATTATCTCAACGGCATATCTTTGTCTAGGTATCAACTCGACATGAAGATGAAACCACATCTCACTGTGCTGGCACGTTGTTTTGACTCAGTAAGGTCAGGGAGTCGGATCTCCTCAAAACTGTCGTTCAGGTCATCTCTGAGCTATCGATGGGTCTCATCCCGATTCACAAACACAGAGAGAGTGTTTTACATAACAACCCCCATTTTCTATGTAAACGCTGCTCCTCACATTGGACACCTCTATTCAGCAGTGACTGCTGACTGTTTGCATAGGTCCAAGCTCTTGCAAGGATTTAACTCAAAATTTGCAACAGGTAAGTGAAATACAAAGTGTGTTATGTATGATAACAAACTCATTGATTGATCTCAATATAGGCTCTGACCCTAAACGCTGGACCCTCAAAGATTTACCTGAATCACCCAATCATGAAGCTGATTCACGGCAGTTAACATTAAGTCTTTGAGGGCTCATGGCTTAGAGGGATCATTATGATTCAGCCTTTCTGGTTGTTTCTGGTCACAAAGTTGCCCTTGTCTTCCAGGCACTGATGAACACGGCCTCAAGATCCAACAAGCTGCAGAGCTCTTAGATAAGGATCCTCTTACATTCTGCAATGAAGTATCTGAGAGGTTCAAACACCTCTTCATAAAAACCAACATTTCATACACAGATTTCATCAGAACCACAGAAGACAGACACCGCCACACAGTTGAGCTTTTTTGGACATTACTTCACCAAAATGGGTTCATTTACAAAGGCATCTACGAAGGCTGGTATTCCACACAAGATGAGAGTTTTCTCATGCCCTCCCAGGTCACTGAAGCCACCGATGTCAATGGGAATGTGATTCAAATTTCCACTGAGAGTGGTCACAAGGTCGGGTATATGCTCTTATCAAATAATAAAAATGAACCCCACATCTAAAATGAAATGAACTCGTCACTGGTACATCTGAAATTCTGACACAGACATTCAGTGATTGAAGCTTTTTGTCACTCTTTCACTTGACACTTCTCACTCTGCTCTTTACTTCTATATTTTACTGTACAGGTGGAGTGGATGAAGGAGGAAAACTACATGTTCCGCCTGTCTGCGTTTCGTTCACCTCTACAGCACTGGCTAAAGGAGAACCCAAACGCAGTGCAACCAGAGAAGTTTTACCACATGGTACTCCAGTGGCTGAACAGCGAGCTTCCAGACTTGTCCATCTCTCGACAGAAAAGCCGACTACAGTGGGGCATTTCTGTCCCCGGCGACCCGGAACAAACAATCTATGTGTGGCTGGACGCCTTGGTAAACTACCTCACGGTAGCTAGGTACCCAGAAAACCACAGTTTGTGGTGGAGTGCTGCTCATCATATTGTTGGAAAGGACATTCTGAAATTTCATGCTATATATTGGCCAGCTTTTCTTCTGGCAGCCGGGTTGCCTCTTCCACAGGTAATAAACGTTCACTCGCACTGGACTGTGCAGGGTAAGAAGATGTCCAAGAGCCTGGGGAACGTGGTGGACCCTTTTGACACATCACAGAGATACACTGTAGACGGCTTGAGGTATTTCCTTCTTAGACAAGGGGTACCAGAGCATGACTGTGACTACGATGATGCCAAACTGGTGAAGCTGCTGAACAGCGAGCTGGCCGACACTCTTGGTGGACTGCTGAACCGCTGCACGGCTCCCATGCTAAACCCCACCCAGGTCTATCCCCACTTCTGTTCCACCTCCTTCCCCAACGGCAGCGCAGAAGAACCTGCAGGCCGAGCTAAGCCAGAAGACTACAAAATGGTCGATTCGGTAAGTGAACTTCCAACAGCTGTGCAGAAACACTTTGAGAGCCTGCACATCTACAAGGCTCTAGAAGCCATTAGTGCTTGTGTCAGACAGACAAATGGCTTCGTCCAGAGGCACGCACCATGGAAGCTGGACTGTAGTGATGCAGGTGATAAACAGTGGCACGATACCATTCTCCATGTGTCTATGGAATGCCTGAGAGTCTATGGGACTCTTCTTCAGCCAGTGGTGCCAGGCCTGGCTGATAAGCTGCTCTCCAGGCTTGGGGTGAGGCCTGAGGAGCGCTCCTGGGAGGGAGTGCACTTCCTGGAGAGGTACCACGGGAGGAACTGCTGCTTTGAGGGGCGAACACTGGGTCCTGACACTGGAGTTCTTTTTAATCGTCTTGAAAGGGACACAGGTAAAGATAAACCCAAAAAGAGCAAGAAAAATAAAATAGTTTCTCAATACATTATTTAATGCATCCTTTTTTTGCTATTTGGAAATAAACAGTTTGAAAAGTAATAAAAATGTATTCTTTATTTTTGCAAGGTCATTTTGTTACTTCCTGTATCTAGCAAAATTCATAGTGACCTCTAGATGGAAGCAAACATCACACATTAGCAGGATTTCCCTTGGATGTCACAGTAGTGCAAGATTCACACTTACTTTTTTTATGCTGGTAGCTGCCTCAAACCATCTAGTAAACAGGGACAATCTAGTAATGTTTGAGGCAATGTTTTCCAATAACCTAAGCTAAAATTCATGTATCTTGCTTCATTCAATGGTTCACATTTAGCTCTGTACACAAGAATAAGGAAAACTGCAGATAGTAATGCCAAAAGCATTTTTAAATATTTATGCTCATTACCTGATGTTTGACACCTTTAAAGCAGCACACAATTTCCTTAGTGATGCTCCAGTGAAAATTTGTTTTGCCAATTTTTGTCCAGCAACGAGGAAAATATTATTCCTATGCCTTTTTTAATTCAAGACTTTGACCACCTCTGCAGCAGTTCTCAGTTGTAGCCTTATGAGTAGGTGGTCAAGCCCAGAAAGCAATCCACAGCCATGTAGACAAAGACAAAGGCATAAAAACAGACATGATTTTTTTTAATGAGAAATACACCAAACTGAAAAAATTGTACAAATTGAAATAAAATAAAAATTGCATTATTCTTATAATTTCTTGCACTTCTTTTTTACATACTTTTCCATTCTATACTCCATGATCACTATTTCACAGCAGAGTGCCTTCCCAGGAGATCGTAATTACATGTCTGATGTGAAGTCAGATTGATTCCGGCCCATTATTTGAGCACTGTACACAGGCTTTAGGTCATTTTAGAATTCTGCAAACCGCCGGCAGTCCTCTCTCCAAGACAGCTGTCTGCATGGACTGAGCAATCTGCCACTGCCAAAGGTCCGTTTGAGCATCCATCCACACACTCGTGCCCATCTCCATCCTTGACCGAAATACATACCCTCACACACACACACACACACACACACACACACACACACACACACACACATATGCGCAGACCTGTTCCCTCTCAATAGTAGGGGGCTGTGTTCTGTCCAGGTTGTGTATCTGGTTAAACGAAGAAAAAGATGAACATTTACAATTGTACAGTTATTACATTTAAAGATTTATGAAAACTAGTAAGTCGCTGAAACAAACATTTGATCATCTTCACTGTTAAAGTCAGCCAAGCATGCAGGTGCGGGGCACAGTCAGTGTTTGACAAACCCTGTGTGTGTGTGTGTGTGTGTGTGTGCTGACTTACTTGAGAGTTGCTGCTGTAGCTGTCTGACCAGGGCTGCAGTCTGTTGCTGTTGCTGAGTCTGCTGCATACCCTGCCGTGGGAACTAAACACACACACACACACAGTCAGTCAGGATGACCTAAAATACAGTACTAGAACAACTCGGTTCTATATAATCTTTGGGAACAAGTGGAAAAAACAGTTAATTCTTTCATCCTAAAAGCACAATTCTGTCCATTTCTGTCCATCACATCATCATTCCAAGAGTTCCAAGATGTGCTGACTTACGATGGGTTGCTGTGGGGGCAATGGCTGCATGAGGGGCTGGTTCTGGGCCGGCGCTGGTGGCTGTGCCGTGGAGACCTGCTGGGGCTGGACCTGTTGGGGCTGAACCTGCTGGGGCTGCACCTGCTGCTGGACCTGCTGCTGCTGAGCCTGTGCCTGCTGTTGTCAACACACACACACAGTTAACTTGACCTCAAGCTTGATAAACTCAACTTTTCAACTGGCTATTACAGTCTCTGAATCTAAAATGCTATCTGAATTACTATAGATACGATGCAAGTTCTTAGAATCAGCTCACTATCAACCATTAAGAAATGGAATAGAAACAAGTTCTGGGGGGGGGGGTGTCCCTGTGGAGGTCCTTGTGAGGCCAGTGACTGCGTGATGGCATTTACCCGGAGAGCTGCTTGCCGCAGGAACTGCTGCTGCTGCTGCTGTACTTGCTGTTGCTGGGCCTGTTGCTGCTGCTGCTGCTGCTGCGCTGCCTGGGCCTGCTGCTGAGCCTGGGCTACCTGCTGCTGCGCCTGCTGCTGCTGCTGCTCCATCATCTGGTTGGGCCGCATGGACGGGTGCATGCCCTGGCTGCCCATGTGCGTCAGCCCGTGGAGGAGCTGCGACTGTTGCATGGGCTGGTGAGGGAACCTGGTCCAACACAAGAGTGGGAAAATGCATATGTTAGTATGTTAGCATCAGAGCTGTCTACTTCCCACTTTGGCAATGCCGCCAGGTGCCTATTCTGTGTACAAAGTCAGGTTTCTTTCTAAATATATGGGTAGCAATCCAGAAAACAGACAGTACTAAAATGTTTATAGCTTAAAGTTAGAATCACCCTTTTAATCTACCATCATAATTCACTTTTCCACTAATGAGGCATAAAAAAAGGTTGATCTGATTGCGGCAAAGTTGCTTTTTTATGGTGCTGAGAATGCGATGGTGACAATATTTATGAGCCCTTCGTTAATTTCAAACTGAGCATGATTAGTCTTGGAATGGTTGTTTTCATGAGATGCCCCTCAATAATTGAAGTGAGCCTTCCTACCCTGAAGCACTGCCTCGTCCCTTTTAATCTAACAACTACAATGGGCAATGATTAACAGATCCCTCAGGTTAACACTGTGTTAACACTGGTTAACGCAGTGAAGTGTGAACGCAGTGAACCTCTGAATGTACTTCATAAGCACCCCCAGGGTGCAAAAGAATGCAAAAAACAAACAAACAAAACAAAACAAAACAAAAACAACAACCTTTCACAGCATGATTTATCTGACTATATTTGCAACAAACAGCACTCAGCATGTTCTAGTAAGGCTCTGGGGATGCACTTTGGGAGGCAGCTGGCAGTGCTGGAGTGGTGCTGATGTGTGTGCCCTCACCTCTGAATGTTCTGCATGGGGTGTGTGTAGCCCCCTGGTGCCTGCTGGTGAACGTAGCCACTGGGTCTCTGTGGCATCTGTCTCAGTGGGTCCACCACGCCCGGGTTGGTGCCAGGGTGGTTGCCCTGGAAATTCTGGCTGCCGTACGAGGGAGGGACTATGCCGCCCGGCTGCGATGGGTGGGTCTGCATTCCCCCCATGTAATTGGTGTAGCCCTGGGGAATGTTCTGATTTTCACCAGAAACAGATATTAAAGCATGCAGAAATAAATATAACATATCCCCAAATACCTTCTATGCGTTTGTTCATTATTTCATACTGTTACTAGCATTGTGTTTCTCTGAGTCAATGTGATAGAAAACAAGCTCCTATCAGCGCTTACCTGTGTTGGCTGCATTGACTGATATTGAGGATTGGAGCTCATTTGCCTGATTTGGTTCTGAAAAGACAGGACAATGATTTTAATGGCGTCAAATATTATTTCCTTTTTCAGAGGCTCACACAAGTTATCAGATGGAAACATATTTAGAGGGGGTTCAAAAACTGGCAGCACATTTAGCATTTACCCTCAAACACTGATCTCCAAACAGCTTTGATAATTACTGGAGCACAGCAAACATTGCTCGTCTGATCAGCTAATGGTCAGATCAAACTTGAAGAAAATGAAGAGATAAAAATCTCAGTGGGCTCAAATAGACCATCAAAAAAAAAAAAGACGACATTAACACAAGCCTAAGTCTCTCCAAATTCCTGTGTGCAGTGGCTACCTAAATGTTTTGACACTAAGGCTTCGTACACGTTAAACCACAATCAAATTAATCTGCGGTATACAAAACAGATCCGATCTCCGTCCACAGGGAATCCTGAATCCGATTTTGGGGAGGATTCTCTGCAGGCTACTCTCGACAGTACACACCCATTCGCCCTGGTGAAATAATAGTTTACTTCCGCATATTTCTCCAACTTTTGCATTGTAGAGGCCTGAACTAAAAGCATAGGCAACAAGGTTAACAACAATTCTAATTTGATATTTGTGCTGTTAATGTTAGTACTAGTAGTAATGGATAATTAGACTGCTTATTTCTCATAGTTGTCTTCCCTGATCTTCCTCGCAAGGATCACCTCATCATGTGACTGCCGCATGACAAATCGGGGCAAGCTGAATTCTTCTGTGAGCTTATTTGCCTCCTATTAAATATTCTCTGGCATTTGCCATCCAGACAAATCCGCTCTGTGTACGCATTCCGATCCAAGGGTGCTGGTGTCTCCCAATGTTTCCATTTCAGGAATGCGAAACTGGTTGATTAGTGTGGATCTGCAACAAAATTGATCCAGGTCTCCACTCATTTGGACATTTGGAGTCTAATGTTCCTGAAACCTAGCCAGGCCTCTACTCAATTTTGTATTTTGCTATAGTATTCCATCAAGGAACTCTCCTAAGGCTTTGGTTTACCAGACAATTTTTTAAGCATCCAATCTGCAGAGATTGCAGGCAAAACCAATAGCTTTGATGTTACTCAAAAAAGCATCAACCCACCAGGAAGTAAATATATGTCTACTGAGATTGTCCAGACTCTTAACACAAAGTGAAGCGATGTGAAAAGGTCCGGTCTACCAGGCTACCTACAAGCCACCAGCATCTGGTCACCGATCATATGTAAGTAAGTATGTGAAAAGATCTACCCCAGCAGCGCTAATCCCATCATCCCTTGCGCTCAAAAACGGTAAAGTCTTACATGCGTCCGAGGCGCATGGGACTCACCAATCTGACCTGCAGTTGATGCCGCAGCATCTGGTTCTGTGCGATAGGTGGCTGTGGCTTGTAGCCCATCTGAAACTGCTCCTTCTGCATGCCCATCATGTTGGGCATGCTGCCTGGCATCTGGACCATGCCGGGGTAGTTAGGCCGCGTGGGCATGAGTTTGTTGGGCGTCATGTTTCGCGGCCTGTAGGGGCTTTCCAGCCCAGGGCCTCCTATGGACAGAGATAGATATGACAAGTGAAGAGTCAGCCAACACACGTGACAGTGTGCTGGGACAAGGATGGCAACAGCTCAGCTGTTGCAGAAATGCTGAAGATTATTCCACTTGAGGTGTAACAACTGCAAGCAACATGAATTAATGTTATTTCATTCCACTACACACATATACACATTTCATACCATTTTGGTCATTATTCTGTTTAAAACTATCTGCAGATTTTTCACTCACTTCACGCACTGTATTTGATTCATGCAGAATAACAGAATCTTATAGGAGCCTTCAAGATTCACAATGCTTTATTGTCTATCACAGCGATAGAAAATTGTCTTGGGTTTCGGGGTGTGGGGGTGGGGGTCATTCATCAGAATATTAACCTGCTCTGTGTTGATAGCATGCCCAGCGCTTGTTGGTTTAGCCAACTTCAGCTGCCATCTGAACATGGAAGCTTTGGTGTTTTCCCTTCACATTCTGTTGCTGTTTCTAGGTCATGTTGAGGTATCTTAACCAACAAAACCACATGGCACCATCAATAGTTAGCTAGAACAGCTAGAGGTGAAGGACTGACCTGGTGGAAGGGGCTGGTTTTGAGCATACATGCTCATCTGGGCCTGACTGTAACCCATGCGGTATGGGTTTTGCTGGCCCGCCATCATTTCCTGAGGTATTCCTCCCGGATAGGACACCACCGCTGGGTTGCGGGCCCCATAGTCCTGGGGGTAATAATGAAAGAAATGGACAAATTAATTCACAGACACACACACACACACACAAAGACGCACACACACACATCTTTTTGCACTGTAGTTGGGCATAGGGGTGCTTCTGTAGAAAGAGGAATGACTATTGAGCCCCTTCAGTGTGGTTAGCTGCTGCACAGTGCAAAGTGCTCTGCGCTCCACTACCCCCAGCCTCCAACAGACACAATAAGACTAAATAGAGGAAAAAACACACCCACAATGCCTCATACCTTTCATGACCTAGCCACAACAAAGAAAGACACGGCTGGGACAACAATGCTCTAGGCTGAATTTTCAGATTTTCTGTTTAACAACACTCTTCATGTCGTTAAGTCTTGTCCTTATTATGTACTGGCCTGGCCATGCCCTCCAACGTACTTCCGCTCAATTACCATCTCCCTACAGCGCTGGTCTGGATTTGATCCCATTGAGATTTTTTCTCAGGAGGCATTTTAACCTGTCCAATCAGCGAATGGAGGGAGAGGTTGTGAATGCAGAGCTAGAACTCCATCAGTCAAGGCAGGCTATCACTCAAGGGCTGATCCAATCTTTTTGAACTTAAACAACTCCAAACCTTCTGTACGAAATGAAGTGGAGAACGAGGGACTGGTTTTATTACCAGGCTAATTAAATACTAAACATTAGTTTCATAATAAACCAGTCATGGGCTAATTCTATTCATCATAATAGATCAAATGTGTATAAAGGTATAAACTTTACCATACTGTTCATTACATAAGGGGGCATTTTCAAGAAAGTGCTAGTGTTTGTGTAAGAGTGTTTGTATTACAGCAAGATTCAATAGGCTATATTTTCTCAGGAATATCACAGATCTTAAGAGTACTGTGGTCAGGCTTCAGAACAGTGAGGGATCTGTGGGGTTGCCATTCATCTTTTTAGGGTCATATGACAAGCAAGAGGTTGTACACAGAATTTCTGCTGAGTGTGCCATACAGCACAGAATGTCCCCCAAGCTGACAATGATCAACCTACCCAAGGACTCAGCATTTCTAGTTCTAGCACATTAGGAATATATTGTTATAGATCTTTTCAACGGTTTCCACACAGATATTGTTGCTTGAACGTTTTACTCATCCCAACCCACTTCTGACAGACTTGTATAATCAGTCAAATCAATAACCAACAGTTCTGATTAACAAAGAAATACATTCAGCACAAATGTAGAACATTTTAGCACTTGTGACCTTATAAAAAAAACAAAAACAAACACTTACAGGAGTTCCATTTGCCTGCCTGGGCAGACCCACCTCTGGCTTCGTGGTGGACGGGGTCTTCTTCTTTTTGGTCTTCTTCTTGCTGGACTCGGAGGGCACAGTGGAGACGTTCTTCTCGGCCTTGACGGCCTCAGCCATCTTCTTCTCGGGCTCCTGGGGCACAGGTGTGGGGGGCTCCTCCTCCTCGGGCGGCAGGTTGAGCGGCTCCAGGTAGTAGCTGCGCGGCTTGGGTTTGATGTGCGTGTGGTACAGCAGCAGCCGCTGCTGCTCCTCGAACTTGGTGACCTTGCGGTCTACGCGCACCGTGCCGAACCACCCCCAGGAGAGTGGCGCAGAGTGCTTGAGTCCCTCAAACACATCCCACGGCGAGATCTTCTGCTTAGTGGACACTTGCAGGCCCTGGGGAAGTGAGGACAGGAGAACAGTAGAGCTATTAGGGGGAAGAGTGATTCAAGGTCCTCCGGCATAACATTTTCCAACCACAATCAACTCAGGCCAGTATATTTAATTTATACTTACGCTCTAGTATATTTCTGCTACCCTCAGTCACTTTTAAAACTGCTATTTTATTATACATATATTAATAAACCTCTCTGTTATTAGTCTACTTACTACACTAAGTTTCAACCAGAGAGCGTAAGAGGTGCTTGCCACTGTGGCAGTTAAGATAGATAGTCAAACTCACACAGAAATGCTCATCTAGTCACGAGAGCAAAAATTAGATCATTTTTACAGCAGTTTGAGGATCAAATCTGATCACACACACATTTCTAAGTGAAAGCCAAAGAGCTGTCTCTGCTTGAGGAATTTCAATTGAAACCCAAACTGATGACCGTGCTTAGTTTAATTGTGCAAGGGGAAATAGTCTGAGCCTCCAGGGAGTCGAAGGCAAATGGAACATACCTTCACCTCCAGGGACCTTGTCACTAAAAGCCATTTAAATTGTCCCCAGATGTCCCAGAGCACAGCTAATTGTTACCGTGGAGATCAACAGAGGCTGAAGAATGAACTGAGCCTATGGGGTGTGTGTATGTGTGTATCTGTGTGTGTGTGTGTGAGAGAGGGATCACGCCTTTTTTGAGTGGAGGGCAGACAGGAGGTTGATTGAGGACAGAGAATGAATTGAGCCTATGGTGTGTGTGTGTGTGTGTGTGTGTGTGTGTGTGTGTGTGCTGTTCAAAGAACTGAGAGTAGATTGGAGGTTGACTGAGGACAGAGAATGATGTCTATGGTGTGAGTTTGTATGTGAGTGAGTGAGAGCGAAATGGAGCGTGTGTGTGTGTGTGTGTGTGTGTGTGTGTGTGTGTGTGTGTCTGTTAGAGCTTGGCAATATGGTAAAAAATATGATCACAATATATCTTACCATACTGACCAATATTGATTTTTACCACGATTAGGTTTACAAAAAAAGTTTACAAAATAAATAACAACAGTAATAATAAGCAACAATTAGTAGTCATGTGCATGATCATTGTCAATTAACGGTTACGATTGACGGTTTGATTACTTTTTTACAATTAATTACCCAGCCCTAGTGTGTGTGTGTGTGTGTGTGTGTGTGTGTGTGTACCTCTTTCTCGAAGCCAGCAATCTTGTTGCCTTTGGTGTCTATGAGGGAGCCCTGAGGCTCACAGGTGATGACATCACGCGTCTGTTTCGGCAGGGGCAGCAGCTGCCGCACCTTCTCCAGGCTCTCCGACTGACGATCCCCCAACTCTTTCTGCACACGTGCAAAACACCCAACAGCACAAAACAACAGAGAAGTGCAAAACCACTCAAGTCACAAACACGTTTTTACAGGGAATAATATTAGGTGATCCTTTGTGCCAGGACCAAAGAACAGTAAACAAAACAGATTTTTGTAAAATTTGCTTTATATGCTAATGACACTTTTGGCTATCATAATATGCCTCTTATCCAATCTGCACATAATCTAAAAAGAATGAACACAACAAACGGAAACAGCAAAGTTTGCAGAACACAACCTTTGCATCATTTTGGCAATGCCTGCAAATTTGTGTAAACTAGTTAAAATACACATAGCCAATTTAAAGACCAGACAGCTTAATTCACTGTGCATTAGATAAACCTGATTCATATTCTACATCTAAATGTGATTTTTGTCTCTAAATCCCACTGAATCCTTGCAGTCCATACCCTGAGCTTCTTCACCAGGTTCATGTAGGCCCTCTTGTTCTCTTCCATGCTGCCCTGAGAGATGCTGGACATGTCAGCAGCCAGCGTGCCATTGATCAGCACACTCAGCATGTCCAGCACTGTGGTGAACAACTCACTGAGACAGAAAGAGAAGGGGAGAGACATGAAGGAGGGAAAAATCACACAAAAGCCAAGCACACAAATAGACAAACTATAGGTAATTCTGTAGTATGTACTGTATGTTTAGTTTTTCGGAGTAGAATTGACTGAGTTTTGGCTTTGCTCTTAATTATTACGTCCGCCACAGAGGTAATGTTTTTGCCAGCGTTTGCTCGTCTGTCTGTGCGTGCAAAATAACTTGAAAAGTACTTAACGGATTTTGGTGAAATTTTTAGGCAACATTGGTATTAGGACGAGATGGAACAGATTACATTTTTATTTGATTAAATTTTGGGGGCGTTCTGGAACACCATCTGGAATTTGTATTGCGTCAGTGCCTTGGTGGAGATCTGCACTCTCTGAGTGCTTTTCTAGTTTTGCACATGTACTCATGGAGAAACACATGTGCTCTGGACAGACAGACATATACAACATATAGACAGAAAAGTATATAGTGGACCATAGCTTACTTGTTGGACTGCATGTCCACTGTTCCACTGCTGATGATATCCAGCAGAAGCACAGCCCATTCTGTGGTCTGCTGTGTGCTGCGCTGGACTGTGTCAAACATCCCACCAACCTGGAACACAGGACAGGATGCATTAGACACGCCTCCAAAAAACTAATCTGCTTCTACATGCTCTGCATGCTATTTCCAACAGCACAAGAATGACTCAGCTTAATTCTTTGCATGTGTAGATTACACAAAGCAGTTCTGAGTGCATGTGCTGACAGTGACTGCACAGAAAGACATGGAGATACTGTATAGTCTACAGACGGACATGACTGGGCCTGCGGCCTCACCAGGTTGAGCCTGAGCTTAAGGGCCTCGTGCATCATCTGCTTGGCCTTGCAGTCGTCCTGGTACTGGTCCTCCCGCCAGTTATGGACAATCTAGAAGAGGAGGAGGAAGAGGAGGAAGCAGAGGCAATGAGCTACATCAGGAGCAATGGTAGAGTAGAGTTTTGGATGTATAAGCAATATACAATATAAAATTGGCCAACGGTAGAGATTTTGATTATACCGGTTCATCATGATAGCGCAGCTCAGAGTTGTTTTACATGTGCATAAGCCTATATTCATATAATGTGGGCCTCGACTTTCAAACTAACATTAGCATATGCAAACACAAGTTGTACTTTTGATTTCATACACAGACTTTCCTAATGTAACAGAAGCAAAGATTATCTATCTTTTCTCTATCTGCATCCGTTTGGGTCTATTTATGTGACTCTTATGTGAGCTAAGTCATTTATTGGTAATTCACACATCATAGCCTAATTTATGTTCTCTTAACCATGGCGTTGCTAGTCTGAGCATGTTAACAGTTAGTTCTTGAGCAAGTCTTGTTTGACCTTTGACTCATCTTGGAGGTTGATGTTGGAGGGTCCATTTTTGGGCCCAAATGTAAATATTCTGAAAGCTCATTATTTTTGACTCCTGGGGTCGATGTCTCCTGATTAACACTGCATATTTGACATTGTTTTTTAAAGTTATATGAAGAACATAATGCAAGATATACTGCATTTCATGAACGCTTGAAATTATACCGCAATATGAATTTCAGGCCATATCACCCAGCCCTAGTAGAGTGCAGTGAATATGGGTTGTGAGGGCTTGTGTGTGGGCTCTCACCTGCTGCACCTGGCTATAGAGGGAGGTGAGGAGGCCCTCGCGCTGTTCATCTTGACCCTTTAGACACGTCAGCACCAGAGACAGGAAGGGCTGCTGGCTTAGCAGAGACATGCTGAAAGGCGCACACACACACACACACACACACACACACACACACACACACACAGTATGTGGTAACTCCATTGTATAAGTATATAATAAAGCAGCTGTTCATGCTTTGATGCATGGAGGCGGGAAGCAAATCACATTTGGTTGTAAGCAACAGCAGCTACAATGTGCATGTTTATTAGTGTGCTATTTGGCTATTTGTGAAGTCAGATACAATAAGTCAAAAGTTAAATGACTTTTGCTTTGCCCGCTGTGCCTTGCCAATGGAGACATACGGCAGCGGCGTGCTGGTTACCTCTTCTGTTTCTGCCGATCCCTCTCCTTTCGCGAAGAGGAGCCCAGGTGCTGGCCCTTCTCCAGCTCCTCGCCGGCCGCCTTCAGCACGTGGCCCTGCACCGACGTGGGAAGCTTGGCTATTAGGGGCGCCACCAGCCACACACCCGAGCGCTCAGATGAACTGAGAGAGGAAGACGACGACACACACACACACACACACACACACACACACACACACACACACACACACACACACACACACACACACACACACACACACACACACACACACACACACACACACACACACACACACACACACACACAAGTCTAGTTTTATATTTGTATGAGGTTGGTAAATGTAAGCCTCACCATATATAAACCACAGGGCAGTGTTTTAAGCAAATGTAACAAAACAAAAACATACATCAACCACACCTGTGTATTAACTGTACTCATGTGTTAACCACAGTTACTTAAATATTATTTAGACAATAGCAGAGCCAGATCATTGTCATGAGCATGATGTAATGAGAAAGCAGACAGGGAAAAAGAACTTTATTCCCATGCCCCGCTCTAGTCACATAGCAAAAGATATTCTGCAAAATGAATGAACCTTGGTTAATACTGGGGAAATTAAACTAATGATAGTTTACAAGTCTCAAGAGGATGATGATTTCCGTGAGTTGTTGTTGTTGGTAACTCTTGTGAACACAAATACAGCTCTACACCAGCCATGAGAGTGAGAGTGGGAGTGAGCCAGCTATCTCCTATGTGTGTGGGAACAAGCCCAGTAGTTTTCGTGTGATTTCTGTGAGGTGGCAGTGGGGTCACTGTCTGGGCCGCTCACCTGAGGACAGGTTTGAGCTTGCTGGTGTTGTTGCTGTTGGAGACGGAGCTGCCTGAGATGGTTGCACCGTTCCCTGAGAGGTTACTGGAGTTCATCTCAGCCGACTTCTGGAATACCTCGATGGTTGCCTTGGCGATGTTCTCCAGCAGGGAGTAGAGTTCCTAGTGAGAGAGGGGGAGAGAGAGAGCAAAAGAGAATCAGAGAGAGAAAGAGAGACAGACAGAGACAGTGAACATCAGCCAGATTAAGCCAGATTTGATTACACATCTGATGCTTACCACCCAGGCTGCGCAAGAGAACACACCGCTTCCCATCACCCCAGCGCCAATGCAAACACAAAGGCAGTGACTGGGACAGAACGGGTTTGTTTACTCACATTGTTTGTGCTTTGCTTGATCATGAGTTGCAGCTCAAGGCAGGACTGCCTCATGGTCCACTGATCCATGTTCTGTATGGGGTGAAAACGAAACCATATGAGGAATGCTCAAAAACAAGCATCTTTATCTTTATTAGCTAGTCCACTTAACCTAAAAAACCCTTGTAACCACCTCACCTCACGGTGGACTGCTACTAACCAGCAGTGGCTAGTCAAGCTGGGGTCTGGCCTAGAAAAGACACTCTCGGCTACTCGGCATTACTGACATTCAATCAACTCTCCTTGATTACAGGTGTTTGTTTACAACCAGAGGCATCAAAGCTATATTGGACCCAGCTCAATCCAAATTCTATGCCTTAACCTGTTGAATGACTGAATTACACACTCTTGGCTTGAGGGGGCGGAGAGGCAAGGAGCCGTTTGTATGTGTATCGAAAAGAAACAAAGGAAATCCAATATGCCGCAGACACCCGTACACACACACACACATGCACAGCTGGTAGTTATCAGGCCTCCTAATGAGAGCTGCTCTGGACCCAAGGGAGCAGGTCAGAGCGAGTTCAGTTCATACCACTGATGGACGTGCTGTGGGTGGCCCGATAGCCAAATAAACCTCGAGTGAATAAGTGGAGAAGCCTATTCACACTGCCCCTACTCATTCACAACTTGATTCCTGGACACAGGAGCACCATGATTAACTCCCTAGTAACACCTCCAGGCTTTGTCTTCAATGGATGTTCAGCAGAGACACTTAATCCATGGTGAAACAAAGACACTGAGTAGAGGGTTTAGAGGTTAGACATGGGCTGACTGAATGTTGGGAGGCAAAGCCAATATTGCTCCACAGCTACCACCCAAAGGACTCATTTGATGGAGGTGCTGTGAGTGGCTCTGTCTAACTAAACCCCTGGCTTTTCATTGAAAAACCTCCCCTATTTTGTTACAGTCTGAGTTACGGGACATGGGGCCTCCACAATTAGTGTCCTAGCTAGGCTCCTTGACTGGTGACAGGGAGGTGAGTCTGGAGAGGAGAGGTGTGTGTGCACCCACCTGGAGGATGCGTTTGATGCGCTGGCGCTGGGGGTTGTCGCCCTCCTCGCTGTCCAGTTGCCGGTGCGGGTAGCAGATGAGCTGCAGCAGGCGCTGGGCCTGGATGTTGACCAGCACTGGGTCCTGCAGGGCACTGCTGTCCTCTGACAGAGACTTCAGACAGCGCTCTCCGACCCACTCCTGAGATGGAGACCACAGGGGAGACACATGGAGAAAGGATAGACAGAATGATGGAAGAAAGGATGGATTCAATCCATGTTGGTGGAAAGCAAAAAAGGAAAGAAAACATTCAAAGTCAAGAATATTCGTGTGTAGATGAGACACACTGAAATTAAAATGTTCCAGACACAACACTTTCAGCACTGGTGTTCACAAGGAGGTGAATATGCCCATTATCAACCATTTCAGATGATATTTCCTAAAGACTCTTCAAGACTGGATCTCCCCATTGCAATCTTCCAAAATAAACACCTCTGCTTAAGAGCCAAAGCAATCTGTGTTCACATTAATGAGCTATTCATCAAGGGTCCTCATGGGCCTTTAAAATGGTGGAGGAAGAGACTTACTATTGATCAAAACATTACATGAGCAGTCTAGCACTACTGTGTGCCTGTTAACCTTTCAAATAATGGCAGCTCAGAAAGAAAGTGTGTGTGTGTGTGTGTGTGTGTTGGGGAGGAGGGGGTGGTTAATGGCCAGCTGGGTTGTTTTCCTTGCTGGCTGTCTGCATTAGTGTCTGGGCTAATCGGCGCTCACGGCGGCTTGAACTCACCTGTTGACAAATGCTCTTCAGTACATACTTGGCGTACACATCCAAGCTGGCCGTTTCTATGGAGACATTTCGACCGCCGGATTTTTTCGAGCCCATGTCGTCGTCTCCGATGTCGTCCAGGCCAGCAGGGTGCGAGAAACCGGAGCCCTTCAGTTCAGCGTCGCCTAGAGAATCAACACACACACACACACACACACAGAGGTATGGACGCAGATTAGAGACACAGGCAACAAACGTATATATACAATCTCTCAACGGAAAATCAAAAATGTCTTCATTCATGTTGTCTTATCATATCTCCGCACATCTACTTCAGAATTGCCACTGCCGAAGCTAATAGGGCAATACACAAACCACATCCATAACAACCTCCCAAAAGCCTGGGGGCTTTAACAGGGCGACATTACCTAGCATGAAGACGGCCTTCAGAACAGCAAAGACTGCTCCAACCACGATGCTGTTCTGGGATGCTGCCAGGAGGTGCCGGTCACATGACGAGCGAATCCCGACCGAGGACTTGTCTGCGAAGCCATAGGTGCAGCCATTACAACACATGATGGCTGATTTGACCAGGCAAATAAAGGTCTCACTGTTCATCAAATCATTGTGCGCGCGCACACACACACACACACACACACACACACACACACCCCACCTGACTTTCCATCTTGTGGACAGGGGTTGCGGAGTGGGGTTCTGAATAGATGCAGCAGGATTCTACAGGTGAGCCGAGCGCCAGGTTCTGAGTCCTGTTCACTGCAAGCTAACACACACACACACAAATTATCACTTCAATCATCACACTCACTAAAGTGAGATATTTTGACATGTGCTGCCCTAGGCTTCAGCACAAACCAGTTCAACAGACTCCCGCTGCCAGTGATTGGCACTCAGGGAGCACATTATCACGGCAACAGAATATTGATAGAGTGTGACTAAATCTCCAAAGCTTTCCAGACTCACAGGAATGTGTGACAAGTAAGGGTGTGTGCGGGTGTTGGCGGGTGTGTGTGTGTGGAGGGAAGGATCAAGCACTCCGTCTGAGTGAGGTGGCGCAGCAGTTTTTCGTGCTGTGGCTGTGAAATATCATCATCAGCGAGAGAATGTGGCACAGGGTTGAGGGGTTGAGGAGGGGCCGTGTTTATCTCTCTGGAGGCCCTCAAAGACTACTTGTGCACCCGGTGAGCCCCCCCCCCCGGGGCCCGCGGCTGTCAATTGCCCCAAGGCAGGGAGTTCTCGGAGCCTGGCGGAGATTAAGATGGCAGACGCAGAGAGCGGAGGATCAAAGAGGTGACGGCCTGTTTGTTTCTTTCAACCACTCGCTGCCGTACTGCGTGGGATGTGAGAAAGTGTGTTTGTGTGTGTGTATGCATGCATGTGTGTGTGTGTGAGACACCATCACAGCCACATAAAGGAAGCTATTTTGGGAGCCTACTCATCTGTGTGGAGTGAAGTTGAGTCCAAAGCGAGAGCTCTGAAGTGTGTTTGGAGTGGGGTCGCGTCGTGGGACAGAGGGCAGGTGCGTGTTTACTCACCTGCGTTCAAGAGCGATGGGATGGCCACACAGCGGACGAGGTCTTCCAAGAGGAGACACTGCCGGGCAATCAGAATGGCCACAAAGGTCGCCAGGGAGTCGTGGAAGGAGAGGTCACTCACCTGAGAGTGGTTGATAACAGAAATGTGTCACTGAGCAACAAAAAACATGCGCAAGCATGTGTGCACACACACACAAGCACGCAGAGAAAACACACACACTGCACACACAAAACAAATGCACAGCACACAACCACATAAAACAAAAAACACACAGGCTTAAGCAGGGCTTTAAAACAGACGTATGCATGCATGCACACACACACACAAGCATGCAGAGAAAACACACACACACACACACACACACACACACACACACACACACACACACACACACACACACAGGCTAAAGCAGGGCTTTACAAACTACAAACAAAACAAACTTTCACTTACATCCACATTGCACAGCAGGTCATTGAAGCCGCAGTTGCCATTGTTGGAGGAGCAGCAGAGGGCTTTGAGGACGCCAAGCCACTCCGCACTCAGAGAGCGACAGTAGGCCGTTAGCTCAGCGCACAGGATGCCAATGTCGTTCACCCTGCAGGACAGATGGAGGGACACATAGTATCACCAAATGCTCAGATTGACCTCGACCAACCAAGGCCACTTTCACGTCCCCATACAAATTGCTAATTTAGCAGCACAAAACTTTCCTGGTTGTGCCATGTCATTCTTCATTTAGCAGAAGTCCAGAGAAAAGTAGCTGGTAGTTAACATTTTGCTGGTCATTTCAATCTCTTCCATTCTGAGCTCATATATAATGAGCATTAACAAGGACAAACTTCAACAGGGTCATTCAAATCACCACAAAAGTGCACAAAACAAAACCTGCCACAACCTTAAACCTTTTGTTTCAGACACCTTAAACAACTTCACTATTTCAACAATTTGACCAATTTGACCAATTTAAGCAATTTAATGCTAATTTAACAATCAATTTGATTTTCCAGTGGCTAATTCAAGTCAGATGAGGGGGAGATTTAGAGAGATTTAAAAGGGAGAGCGCCTGCCTCTCGGGGTCGCGGTGGTCCACACAGACGTCCATCAGCACGTTGCAGACAAAGCTGTAACGGTTGGCTGCGCTGTCATTGAGCAGCTGGCCCACCATGGAGTGGTTGAGGTTGTGAGCCGAGGGGTTGGCAATGGCGTCGATCATGAAGGCCTGGTCCCACAGCATGTTGGAGTCAGAGGGGTCGATGTTGTAGTAGATAGAGTTCTTCACTTTGGAACAGAACTCACTGCCAGAGAGAGACAGAGAGAATTAAAAAAAAATTATAATTTTTTTATTCACTAAGATACATCATTCCTAGATTACACCCATTTCAAATGTAAATTTTGTTAAACATTATGAAATACCAAGGACAACTTGACATTTGTAAGCTCTGTCTTCAGGCTCACCTGAAGATCTCCCCAAACTTGCTCTTGAGATGACTACAGGACGTGTAGAGGTCGTACAGGTAGGCCAGGATGCAGCGCTCAGCTGAGGAGCAGTCCGCAGGGTTTACACCAGACTTCACCACGATACGCAGCCTGGGGTCAGACAACAATCATTCAGCGCAACTGAAAACTACTCAGGGTCTTAGGGGGCCACTGGGATTCAGCCAGAGCACTGGGCTCAGAAACTCAAACATCAACATTGCTTAAGACCACACCAAGCAATCTGTTACTGGAAACAACTGGTAAAACAGGAAAACATGCGCCATGATGAGTCACTGCAATGACCATTTAACACGTGAGCTGCAAACTAGATCAAGCATGAAACATCCTCCCAGATGAGTGCAAGAGAGTGCTGTGCTGGCCTACCCATCAAAGACTTGTGCGGTCTGGTCAGGGTTGAGGATGAGGCAGGAGTGGTAGCGACGCAGCACGGCCACGATGCACAGACAGAGCCCTGTGGTGTAGCTGCCCACCAGGTTGGAGGACTTGAGCAGCAGCTCGGCCTCCACCAGACTCAGCTCATTCAGCAGCTGCAAAAAGGACAGAGCATGGCTACTGGTACTGCTCACTCATCCGCTTGCACGCTCCCACATTTATTCATTTATTCATTCATTTCAGGACATTGGGCCTCATTCAACAACCGTTCATACAAAGAAATCTGTTCTTAAACCCAACTTATTCAGTTTTCACGAAGACTCTGGTATTCACCAATGCTTTCTTATCAAGATTTGTTCTAAGGTAAAATCAAATTCTACGCACACCCTGGGGCTCACTTAGAAACCAGGCACTGAGTTACATACAAAATCAATGGTTTCTGCATTTTCATCAATTCTGCCATTTGATTTGAATTTGAAATTCAAATATATAGTTCATAATTTCTAAAAATAAAAGTAAATATATAATTATTTTTTAACAATGTAATTTTCATAATTTCACTAATCATTATTGTATTACACAACAAATGACATTTTCATATCTAATCTACAAGTACTGCTTGTACTACAAATTTATTGTTCACTTTTTTAAAAAGTCATCATGCACGGTAATGAAATTGTAAAGTTTATTTATGTTTGGTGCCCATTACCCTGCCTTCATTACATTTTTATCTGGTTTGGTGAACTTCGCATTCAGTTTGTTTGCACAGGGCCCTGGAGTACTGGGCCCTTTTATAAGGATTGATGGGGGTTTACCTATGCTAATTAATCACCCACCCCCTAAACATAATACATGAAATTCTGCATGATAAGAATGAAGTCACGGAACATTTTGAGGTTTAAGAACTCTTTTGTGAATCTTCCCAAGAACGTTCCTAAGAAACTGTTGTTTCTAGAAGTATCTAGAAACTGGATTAGTTTAATAGCCATACAGTAAAGGAACTCAAGTAATTAATGAGTGAACTCTACAATAAATCCAAGACTGTATTTTTTGCATTCTGGTAGGTAACCTAACAGCTGCCAAGCATCACTTAGCTGAGTGTGTTTTCACTGTCAAGCACTTTGGATGCCTTGGTAACGTGCTAAGTTAAAGCAATGCATTGTACTGTGTGTCGTTCTCTGTACCTGGATGGCAAAGTCGATGAGGCCACTAATGTTCAGTGAGTACTCCATGAGGTCAAAGATGAACTGGATGTGCTGGACCAGGGGCAGGTGATAAGACATCCCTAAGGCAAAGCTGGTGATCTGTTCCAAAACATTCCTGGACACCTGTCAAAGACAAAAATGTGCTCTTTCAAGTGGCAACAAACTGTGCAATTAAGCATCTTATTGCAAATAAAAGTTTGTGAACCCTATTTTATGAACTAAAACCTTACAACTCTACAAAATCCTGTCTGTCCATAGCCAAGTCTTACATTACATTATGGGTATTTGACATCAAAGCATTATGGGCTGTTGAGCAAGGAGCCGACAATATCTTTTGTATTTTTTGACCCAACAACACTGAAATTGTCACTCCACGCCATTAGCAAGTCATGTAATCCATCCGACAAATGAGAAGACACAAGACACAAAGAGACGTTCCTTGCATTTACAGACAGATTATATATGCAACCTCTGAGTTCTTGCAAATGCACAATTACTGGTAAGATGAAGTTAGTGTGACTGTTACGCCATTTAGTGGATCCTTCTGTACAAAGTTCACAAGCCAACATCTATATGCACAAAAGTACACCTAAATGTAGACAAGTTCCTTGGCGCCCTACCTGAGAGGTGACATGGTGCTGGTCGAAGTGTGAGAGGTGCTGGAATTTGGAGAAGATGTCCTCGGCAGTAGGGAAAGCCTCAGGTTTGCTCCTCTTCCTCTTCTGGCCTTCCTCTCCTCCTGAAACACACACAGAAAGCACCAGCTCTTCAACTGGAATCCAATAAGCCTTAAGACAACCTGCGTCCCCCTGTGCCGCATTCTCAGTGTATGCACTCATAAACTCTGGACACAGTCTCGACTTTATAAAATGGGAAGCACAAAGTCCCGGCTCCAAACAAACAACACATTATTGAGCCAATCAACAACTTTGTTTCATCACTTAAATGACTAGGTGTTTCTGATTGGCTGTTGAGGTTGACCATCAAGAATCTTTCCCCTGGATTAAGGACTGCACAGTTAACAGCCGCGGAACAGCAGCAGCGAGTGAAAGAGAAGCAAGACAGGGAAGCGGGTAATTGGATGGCTTCCGCCTCAGAGAGCCATCTGACAATAGCTCAACTCGTCTGTGCGGACCCCTTCACCTGTAGGGAGGGAGATATGGGAGGTGGGAAGAAAACGCACTGTGGTGAGGAGCTGACACGGGCCGATAACGTGTCCGTCAGCATTACGCGGTCGATGCGTCGAAAAAACGGATGGCGGTGACACATCTAAATTTGGCAGAAGTGAAACATTAAGTTGTTCAATTAGAGCGTCGTTAAGCCCCATCGCTCGGCAGGTGACCTCACCCCGCTTCAACCCTCTTCCCTGGGAGAGGTTGCCACCACCGCGCCAACATAGTGAGCCGAAGGCAGCAATTAGCATAGAAATGGGGCCTGGAGGTATGAATATTCAATGCGGGATGGGGGCAAGGGTCGGTGGGAAGCGTGTCGCCGCTCGGCCATTAACCGCTTCTGATGGAAGACGGATAGCTTGGGCTGAGCGATGATGGCAGTGAGACCTCCTCGTGCCTGGCACACATGGATATAAGCTGCCGAATTTCAATTATTTCAAGGAGGATCACATTCAAAATGGCTGCCATGTCACGAGCATAATCTCTGTACAGATAGAAAGATTGAAAATTTTATTCATCCCTAAAGGCAAGTGTGAACTAAGAGAGTCTGGCAATATCTACCTACAGAAACACACAGATCTAAGGCTCATACACGACAGTCACGCAGGGCACGCGTCCATTTCAACACACATACTGTGTGTGAAATAACACAAATCTAATTTTTTATCACTGTGGACTAATTTCCTGCTGGCAATGGAAAAGCCCCTCACAGCGCATCAGCTGTGGATGGAGTGGGTATTGGTGCTGGTGGAGGGAGTGGGTATTAACGGAACACTAATGTCACCATGGAGAAGGTGGCAGTTGAGAGTGATGGGGATCATTACCCGTCTCAGCGGTGCTTTTGCGGTTCAGCACTTTCAGGATGTCTTTGGTGATTTTCTTGATGGCGTGCCGGGCCTCGTCACGCTGTTTCCCCACGCCATAAAGAACTACCAGCCGCTGGTTGCACTCGTGGCTGGCGCTCTCCTCCTAAGGGACAGAGGGACACACCCACACACACACAAAAACCACAAGAAAGAGAAAGACAATATCAAACTATTAGACTTTTTCAAGAATCTGAGCAAGTAAAACTACCTCCTTTAAGAGCCTGTGGAGAGAAAACATGTAGAGATTTTTTTGTTCACCACCTCTGCATACTGCAGTGAATGTACTTTCAAGGAGGTAGTATGGAGTTGATTTATCACAAGTGCTTGACAATGTAAGCCCAGCGGTAAGCATCAAATCTGGCTTTGTGAACCTGGTGTTTCAGATCGATGTTGTAAATCCATGAACTTTATAAATGACATTCATTTTTGCCCTCTCACATACACAGTGCATGAATCATAACATAGGGAGCAGCGCGAGCCAGGGAAGAGCGTCCTCACCTGTGGAATAGGGAAGTGCGTGGCATACTGGATGTGGCGCGGCTGGTCGTACACCTGGGGAAAGGCCGGGTCCAGGCCCTTGTCCTTGGCTGCACTCTTCCCCTCCTGCTCTGCGGCAGGCTTCTCTGGCGAGGGGCTCCCCTTCGACTCACAGTGCATGGGGGGAGAAAACATCTGCAACCGCAGCAGCAGGGACAGAGAAAGCCATTCATAAAACAACAACACAACCTGACTTAACTTGACCCACAACTGCCAAAACTCAATCCTGAATTATGCCATGTGATTCGGAAATGTGGTGGAAATACTTCTTCCCTACCTCATCAAATTGAGCAGGGGCGTTGGGATCGATCTCCATCGATTCAGATAGGCTAATATCCTAGAAATTGAACATAAAAAAATTAGATTATTGATATTAGCACCAACAATTACAACACTGCGTGTGTCGGCACTTTCAAACTGAATGCGTGAACAAACCTCGATTTTGACGCTACACCCAGCATCCTGCTCTTTGCGCTCGGAGTCGTCGGAGGGTTCATCACTGGGCGAGCGGGGCCGGGGCAGGTGTGCATCGCTGGCGAGGTCGCCGCGGGAGATGAGTGTGCACATGTAGATATTGTGGGAGAAGACATCATGGCGGATGAGCTCACAGAAGAGGAGCACCAGATTGGAGAACTCCACGCGCTCGCTCTCGTTCCCTGGATCGGCTGCAGAGAGACGGTGGGGGGTGACATTATCGTGAAAATCCATTCAGTCAAACTTTCACAAGAAAAATCCAGCAGCAATTATGAAGGTTCATTTTTCTTAACAGTTTCAACTTTAACGGAGGCACTAATGACATCTCAAATTTTTTTTTCTCCAAGGCGACCCCGCTTCAGTGGCCCATCACAGCCTCAAAATGACTAATTATAGGAGAAAGGGACGGGGTGGGGGTGGGGGGGGGAGGTAGTTGTAGATGAGCGCTGTGACTGCCTGTCAGGTGGGGTGCTCTGGGAGTTGTGTGGCATGGAGGCCTGTGTGTTGACTCACTGAGGATCGGGGCCTGTGTGTCTAGGAACTGGAGGAGGACGTCCTGGAAGACCGGCATGGTGGCAGCCGAGAGGGAGCCTGAGGACACGGAGCCCTTTTCATCCACCACCTCCGACTCCCCACAGCGCTGTGAAAGAGAGTGATAAAGAAGAGAGAAAGGGAGAGAGTTGGAGAGAGAAACAGAGAAGGAGAGAGAGAGAGAGAGAGAAAGAAAGAGAGAGTGTGAGTAAGAGAGAGGTGGAGAGGGATTCCTTCAGAATGCTTTGATTTGCGCTTAATTGCTGCTGTTAAGCTTTCAGAACCCTAGGGCAATGGATTACATTAAAACAGTGTGTGTAGTATTGTTTGCCATGGACTGCCGATAAGATTGCATATTCAGAACGTCAATAATGCATATCTGGAACTGTGTGACTGCCATTAAAATTAAGTTCAGCACAATTTAATTCCAACTGTGCATGCATCACGCTGAATTCCATTAATTTAGCTGCATGTCAAACGTCTTTCTTTCAGTGTGACTTTGTGAAAAATATCCTTGCTCTCTCCCGACAGGAAAACGTGCCAGACGCTGCTCATGGGAGCTCATGAGTAAGAGCGAGAGGCACGAGAGAGAGAGAGAGCGAGAGCAGGACTCTGGGGGCAAGCGTGACTCACCTCGGCCTCGATCTCCGTCTGTCGCTTCTCCAGCAGCTTGGCCACCACCATGGCCCTGTGGCGGCCAGAGCGCTTGCTAACCACGGCCCACTCGCACAGGAGAGTGACCACTGCGTCATCGTCTGGAGTCATCTGCTCCCCAAAACAACACACAGACACCACATTCATTGAACTGGTCAGTCACACGGGCCCATGAACTATTTGGTCAACAGCTACCTCAAGGCAAAGCAATGCCTCAAAAGCAATGGCAAAAACAAAACAAGCAAAATAAATTAAACTTTTAATTAAACTTTTTTTCTCTTCACTTTAGACATAATAAAAGCAGAGAAAACACATAAAAGGGAACCATTCCCGTGATGTCACCTCATGGCCATCTTTGCTCTGTCCCGAGCCAAAGATGCGGTTGTAGAGCGAGTCCAGCGAGTTACTAAAGTCTGACTTCTCAAAGCTGTGGTTGTCCAGGACCTCTAGAGTGTGCAGTACACGGCCAATCGTAAAACCTGAGCATGAGAAAGAAAGGCAACTACGATTTAGACACTGGTCAAGCCTGAAATATTTATAGTTCAGGTCTTCTCTCTTTTGAATGTTGAATGTCCTCACCTGCTGTTGTTTCTTGGCACTTGTCAAATGACCATCGAAACTCCACTGCTTGGCCTCTCTCTTTAATTTGATCCTCAATCTCACGTAACTTCGACCGCACCTGAGAACATGGAGTGGACCAGGCTTAAGCAAGCAGAATGATTCATTCTTTTCAAACTAAGTCAAAGACAAATTTATCTGTATAGCTAATTTAACACAAAAAGGTTAACCCCAAGTTTGTTGCAAATGAAAAAAAAGAAAACAAAACAATAATCACAAAACAAAATGAAAACAATGCCTTACACACTGTGTACCTGGAATCAACAAATTTACAATACATTTGTATTTGACGCTTTGATATCCAAAAAAACTGTCAACTATCAATTAGTTCAAGGTAAGTTTCCTATAGAGCAATTTAGGGTTAAGAGCCTTGCTCAAGGGCACAACAGTGGCAGCCACGATTTCCAGGTTACTAGCATGCTAGCCAAGCTCCTTAACAACTACGCTACCACCACCCATAGATGAAGATTGTGTCAACACTCAGCCTAGTTATTTCCCCCAGAACAACTCCACAGAAACAACACTTGCTGCTCAGTAAATATGACGCAGGGGTGGTGGCTGTAATTGACTCATCTCTGGAGGACCCCACCTGTTGAGTGAAGGTTGTGTTGCCCCCAGGCATGGGGAGGTTTGACGGTGCGATGTGCAGTAAGTCGAGGGGTGAGCCTGTCTTGTTCCGGCTGTCTGTCAGAGAGTAGTGCCACACCAGCGCACTGGGGCAGCACAGCACGATGCTCTGCAGAGGACCACAGGAGAGACAGAAGACAGCCACCATTCAACTGGCATTCTGAGGACAATACAGGTGACGAGACCTCCTGTGAGGGTGCAGCAGCTTTGCTGTCAGCACATGCTGGCTGCCTCATCAGGGCCCTCCATTTCAATGACAGAGGCCATGGGAGCCTATTCTCAGAGAACAGCAGGTACTGGGTAATGTAGTCAATATAACTGAAGACTTTCAGTGCTCCACAGTCTACAGACAATCACTCTTCACAAGCTACAGCATAACAAATATATCCATTTCCTTTTTATATTTCATATAGAGTTCCTTTGTATATCTACATGCACATCTCACTCTCTGCTGTATAGCATTTCACTATTGCCTGTGTGACGCCATGATTGGATTGTATCAAATTAAAGGCACTCTATAATGACTCCTGGATAGTTCAACTACAGAGCTGCCCCTACAATGGCCAAATGTCTTAAATTCTTGTCAATACCTTAATTTGTTTACAAGCCAAAGGATAACATTCAGATATGATCATTTTGTAAGACCTACGATGACTGACAAGGTAATGAACACAATGGCTCAAGGATCAAACATGAGCTGCTTTCAGTTTGTTTTTTTCTGCTAATGCTAAGACTGATCTAAAGGCTGACACAGTAGAGAGAGTCTTCAATTGGCCCATAACCATCTCAGGCAAACTCATTAAGAATTCTTGTATAGTGTACCTTTCACTAGACATCTAACTAGACCTAACTGCTCTTCAACAAATGAAAAAAAGGCCCACCTGGAGCATGCAGCTCAGGCCAAACACCACAGGCCTGTGCTGGGGACAGATGAAGAAGTCTGTGAAAGGCGTCTGGGGCTGGGTGCCCCCGGCAGGCTGAGACGTGGGTGTTGGGGGCAAAGCATTCCCTGGCTGGGCCGAGATCCCGTGGGTGGGGTGACCTCCGGAGCTGGGACCCATGCTCCCATCGCTAAGCAACAGGTTGAGTCGGCGAGTGCAGAAGTACGCCAGCCGCCTGGACAAGTAGGCCGACTGCACAAACTCTCCCGAGTACTGTTGGGAGTAAACAGAGGAGGATTTGGTCACTGTTTTGGCTACATAGAGGCCTAATTAGATCCTTCACGATGGACAATCCTTTACTGTGAGTGAGCTGCGTGGAGGTAACGGACCTGAAGCAGGAGGGGCAGCAGTAGTTTCAAGAGCTCATCTTCGCCGGGTCGGATTTTCTCAAAACACTCCAGCACCCACGTCAGAAACTCATGTCTGTCCAGCATGCCATCCTACACACACGCGCCAAATAGACACGTTCATAGCAAAAGCCACATTACCTCATCATCATTATATCATCACTATTATCATCATGAACATAACAGGAACTTCAATCCAAGTGTCTGGATAAAGCCATCAATGTATTCCATTGGGAATCCCTTGCGCTGAAGGGAATCTCAGCAGGCTAAGAGACAAAGCTCACCTGGAACATGAACATGGCCAGCTTTTCGTTATACTCCCACTGCTTCATTGACGTCTCCACCTCTGCAGGAGGGGGCGGGGGAGGGGAGCCGCACGGCTGGTTGGGGGACTGACGGTAAAATTCGGCTATCTTCTGCAGCTGCTCCCATAGGTATTTAGTAATTATCTGAGTCCACTCTGCAGACGAGTGGGAAACAGAGAGCGAAAGACAGGATGAGAGAAACTGAAAGACTCAAATGACAAGGGCTGCATTGCAGCACCCTTTCAGCATGTACAACCTAGTGCAAAGGAAATCTCAAGGGACTATGTGAATACTGCGTCAAAGTTCAAGAGAATAGTAACATAAGTCATTACTCAATTAGTCAAAATTAGTCTGTATCTAGGCATTGGTAATACAGCTGCAATGAAGTGAATTAAGAAGGGTATGTACCAATGCAAGGGTCAATCACGTGGCGTTTCTTCACTTTTGTTTCTGTGATGGCTGCATGATACGCACACGTCATTTTAATCATCCAGGCGGCTCGCATCACTGGCACTGTGTACTTGGCCAAATAGCCAAAAACTTCCTCTTTTTTACTGAAGATGGGAACCTAGTGGTAAAAATACTTAAGTTTGAGAAATTAAGAGCATGCCTAACTGTAGCAGATGATGCACATGTAAAACATTTATACCCCATACATTTATCTTTCTGTACAGTGCTGTATCCTGGTCATATTGCTTTGATACTACATCCAAATCATTTTTCATGATTTTCTGACATCTTAAATAAACTCTGCCAACTGACTAAATGAAAAAATAATCAACAGATTAATCCTCAGCAACAACAAACATTATCAGCTGCAGCCCTAGAATGAAGGGATACATTAGTGGAGGACAAAATCGAACCTTCTTTGCCAGCTGTGTAAGAGGCTTGGTTCCTGCCAGGTCTGTGAACCAGTTGTTGATAGAGCTCTGAGACCTTGCTGTGACGAGCCAAAAGTTATCCTTCTGATTGACCTGTGGCTTCCGCTTGCCTGTGTCAGGGAATGTGTTGCATCGCAGTTTCTCTGCAATGATGCTGCTGAAATTTGAACTGATCTATAATGAAGAAAAGCATTTATACTTTTAAGTATGCTGGAACCTAAGGCATGTCTTTTAACAAAATCTAGTGTTAAGCTTTACAACTATCATACCTTAGAGGGGTTGAAATTGACATTCTTTGCACTTCCATGTTCATCTCCTGATACTGCGGGTTGATTATTAAATCCCTGCTTCACATTCAATGCAGTCAATTCATCCTGGAGCATAAACAGAGCATAACTCAAGTGTTCATCAATGCATTTTAGGTATTGAGATAAACAAGCTATAACAGCACTGTAACGTTAAGCTGCACACTACAAAGTTGAAAGTCGGTCAAATGTTTGTGTTGAAAACGTGTAACATTACAGAGCGTACTAAAGTTAAAATGCATATTTTAGTTACTCCACACCCGACGTAAATATCACCAGACTATAGATGCAAAAAAATCTGAAAATAGTGAATGACGTCAACATTTGTTCAGATTATTTTCCCTAGCGCTGCGTCAACTCACTAACATATGTTGACAAAATATCATGTCATGGCCCTTAGAGAAACTATCAAATAAAAAATACATTACAATTAGATTAGCATGTCTAGAAATTTACTGTGCAAATGTTAACTCGCATTGAGGAAAACACAGTTGCTAACTTGGTTAACGTTAGAGCTTTACACATTTTGTAGCAATCAATATCTATAAAACCTTTTAACGTTTGTGCACTAACCACTGAGTACAGCTGGCAATAATGTTGTGCATTTTATTAAATATGTTATGCCAATAGCATAACCACAGGCCGTTAATATTAGCCTACATGCTAGTATGCTAATTGTCTAACTACTTGTCAACAAACTCAGTATTTATGCCACCTTGCAAAATATCTGGCTAGCTAGTCAGCTATCTCGAAAATTTTAAAATATAGAAAGACTGTTCCAGCGTCTGGACTACCGAGAGAGTACAAAGTGTAAACGATTTTGTTTCGTAGTTCTGGTCTAGAGAGTCTTAACCAGAGATCTGGGTGTTAAGTAAAAACGACAAAAATCTTGTTGACTTGTAAAGCTGTGGTTTGAAAACCAACATGAAGCATCCCGGAGAAAGCTAACAAGCTAGCTGAGTGCTTTGGTCTTCGTGTCGGGAGCTAACATAGCTGAACTGTTAGTTCATTGTTTTTGCTGGCTAGCGAGTCTGACGAGGCCTGGACGCTTGCTTCGACTAGCTTTCAAATGATCAAATTGGTTGCGAATGCATTGTGTTATAGAACAATCTTAACTCCCCTATGAAACAAATAGCAACCCCTAACCTCTTTTTGCTTTGGGTCTTGAGGATAGACGTCCGGAGGCCCGAGCCTTGGCCGCTTCAAGGGTCGTTGTTCGTAACTAAGGATCCCAAACGCAGCCATCATCCCAGCGGCATCACAACCAAGCCTCTCCCCTTTCCGCTTGAGATTCGCAAGCCGGAAACGGACAGGCGTTAAAGTTTCCCATCATACCTTTCGTCGTTATTTCTAGGGACTTAAAAAACGAATTTGAAGATTTTCCCCCTGCTTACAGAATTTAAAAACGCAGTAAAATATTTTTGAGAGCCAACAAAATGGTGTCCAATCATTATAACCAACAACTCCAAACATGTAATAAATCAAATGATAGCCTACACGATTACTAAATTGTAAACGGCTCTTGTCCGGTCGCCACTTGTGGGAAAATAGACTTGGTCGATTCTCAGATAGTGTGTCAGCATCGAGCATATCTGAATGAAAGCTGGCAAACAGACTATTCTATACAATTGTATAGAAGTGTTTTTGTGCTGAATCCACTTTTGCAGTTTGCCAAGCTGTATCTCTTACGTGCAACTCAGTAGAGGGCACCTTTGTAAAACTTATTTTGTACGTTGTTTACGTTGTAAAGTGAAACAGCATGTCTGTTGGCTAAATAAGTACCAAATGTGGTTGCAATTGGATGAAAGGAACTCTCAAAACACACTTTGACGTAGGCCTAATGTACGTGGCCCAAATTAACCTTATATGATAAAATATTAATCAAAATTGATGGTCTAAATCAGTGTTTCCCAAACTTTTTTTTAAACAGTTTTTCAAATTTGACAAACCATATGGTAACAGGAAATTTCTGGCGACTCACTTGTCAGTCCCGACCCAGTGTTTTGGAACCAGCTGGTCTAGATTACTTTCCAAGTCACTCGTCATCCCTTGATGACTATATCCCTGAACACTGTCATCTACACCATGAGACAATTCTATTGTGAAAGGCGCTGTATAAAGAAAATTGAACTGAATTATACCAGATTATTTTACAAATGTTGGTTGGATTTACACATGAACTGACGACCCCTCAAGATAACAATGAAAGCAAAGATGTGTATAGCCTACAGATTTTGAAGACTTATTTATTATATACTTGGTGACAATGTTCAGGGATATGTTTGGACAAACATCAAGAGATAGCAAGTGATGCGTCAAGCGAGATAGGCAAACTTCCAAAAATGGGTTAAGCATAAAAAATACCTTAAATAAAGTTTGTTTATTTTAACACTTTAAAACTTTATTTTAAAGTTTGTTTATTCTACCTGGTCTATAATTGAATTAGAATTCTTCTCATAACATTTTGAGATATCATTCAAGTCTGTATGAAAAAAGGTTAGCATGCAAGCAAAGTTTAATTTCATATAAAATATTTTTTATTGAGGAAGCACTTTATATATTATAACATACAAAATCTTAGACAATTGCTATAATAACAATCTTAGGTCGTTAACAAGGCATCATACTTCCAGCTGGAACAACATTGCTGACTAACACTTTCAGTGTGATCACTTACATTTAAGTAGATATGGCACACAGCTGACCAATACTGCACATTCAACTACAAATAAAAATGCTGAAACTTACAGAGAAGGATAGAATACAGTAAAAACACTTAATTAAATTAAAATCTGCACCAAACCAAGAGAGACTTAAAGTGTGCTGTGTACATTAGTCTACATTTAAACTCCCTCTCTTTCTCTCAAGTTTTTTTTTTGTTAAGAAACAAGACAGATTAAAAATAGCACAGGTTGATGTGCCTCGGCAGGAGCTCTGCTAAAGGCCCTGACTTCCTCCTCCTTCTCCTCCACCTTCTCCATTAACATACACCAAAAATATGGATACAGCTCTTCAGCATGCCAACAGACCACACACACACAAAATAGACAGAGAAATTCCAAACACTTGCAAGCAGATACAAAAGTACTGGTCATTCTCATATAAAAGCTTCTAAAATAAAATAAATTAAAATAAAATAACCCGTCCCACAGAAAGAAATAATTATATATTATTTTAACTTTATTCCAAAACCATTGTAGCTCACAGCTAAAAATGTTCTGCACCATGCCACGAATCTTAAAAACACCTTCCACAAGAGCTGGCCATTTATATACACCAATAATTATACTGGTGTTTGAAATGGAATGATTATTTTTGGGGATGCTCACACAGCCTTTGGCTGGTTCAGTGGACATTTGTGCAACATAACGCTCACTGTTCAGTTTGATGACAAAATAGACAAAACAATAGAAAAGCACAAAAAAACAGAAAATTGTGCAAAATGAAAGTTCAACCAGTTGAAAGACATGGTCAGTGAATCAGTTTGATCAGCAATTGCACATAATGGGCTCTCATAACCACTGAGAAAGGTATACACAAGGCACTTTTTGTCTTCTCATTTTCACAATAGAAATTAAGGTGCCTTTTAAAACTACCCCTGCCCTAAACTACACATGGACACTTGAAACAGGAAAACACAATGCCTGGCTTTTAGTTATCCAACACCGCAGAGTGAGGCCACCCTCATACAGTATGGAACAAATACATATATATATATATATATATATATATATATACTTTGTAAGAGGATAAAAATCATGGGATTGAGGAAGTCTTCTCACTTTTTTTATCTGTGTGTGTGTGTGTGTGCAGCAGGAAAGGGGATGGTGGTGTTGAAGGAGGGATCGTCTTGGCCTGGTCAGTTATCTTCTGAGTGACTCAGCTTCCCATCCTCTGCCTCAATCATAGCACACAGCCGAGAGTTCTCATTTGCAAGTAAGTTAGAGGGAGTATCGAACTCCATAATCTGCCCCAGGGAGACAAAAAGACATTGGATTACACAGCGAGATGTTGGAAGCTAAAGTGAAAATCTGGAGCCAAAGCAGAGAGAAATGTTTTATATGTGTGAAGTGACTTACCTGTCCCTGATCTAGCACCATAATTCTATTGCAGCCCAGCACAGTGTTGAGACGGTGGGCTATGACTAAGGTAGTGCAGCCCTTGAAAGAGTGACGGATGGTCTCTTGAAGCAAACGGTCTGTCTCTGTGTCAATGGCTGCGGTGGCCTCGTCCAGCAGCAGGATCTAAGAGAGTATCCAATTCAAAAGTCACTTACACATGATCTTTCTGTCCTATGAGAGCATGTGAACAGCAACAAACTACTGAGAAATGAAAATATAAAAACATTGTCCATCTCTGTGCACAGGGCCTCTTTTCCAATTGCATTACAGGATTGTGATATGATTATTTAAATATCTATATTTGCAGCCATGTGGTGGCAATGTTTAGCCATTCTGTATATGTTGCAATGCAACATCACAGCCACTGTTTGAAACAGCCATGGGGGACATGTATGTGTATTCCATTAAGGCAGACACCTTGAATTTAGAATTTTACCATTTCTAAGCATAGACTTGTAAGATATTATAACTGGCAGAGGAAATGGTAAATCTAATTTCACAACAGCATCTTCCACTACAGTTATTACTGAACAGATAAACACACAATTCTCAAATGGTCAAACAGTGCTTGAAAGGTAGTGGATGTTGTTTTTTTTTCACCAGAGGAAATGTAGGAAGTAACGTAAAAGGCAGATGGTGGGCTCGGCAGAAGGGATATGCAAATGGACCTGTACCTTGCTGTGTCTTAGAAGTGCTCTGGCCACACACAGCAACTGTCTCTCCCCCACAGAGAAATTGTCCCCATTTTCCGTCACTTCCGACTGCAGCGAGAGGGGCAACAGGCTCACCTGCAAACAGAGGAAGGAAGTTAGGAAGCAAAACAAAGACCACAGCAATGAAGTGTTTTGAAAGATGTATTGCACAACATGCCCTATGGCATGTCTTAACAAGAATTTTTCAGGAAACATCTTTTATTAGCAAAGTGATGAGTGAGAAGCCTGTTGGCTTGACTCTAATACTCTTGTTTACCATGTCCTTTATGTGCGTCTTCTCCAGTGCCTCCCAGATCTGCTCGTCTGTGTACTGACCCCATGGGTCCAAGTTGGACCTGTTGTCAGAATGAGATCAACAGTCCTTTGATTGTTAGACAGTCCCTTAATTATAAAGCCAGGGCGTTCGCATCAGTTGATGGAGAGCGTACCTGACAGTGCCAATGAAGAGCACAGGCTCTTGAGGGATGACAGACAGCTTACTCCTCAGGTCCTCCAGGCCGATGTGAGCGATGTTGACACCATCAAGGAAGATGGAGCCGCCGCTCAGCTCAGTCAGCCTAAACAGGGCAACGCCCAAGGAGGACTTCCCTGTGGAAAGCCAAGCAGATGGGCCGTGTAAATGTCACATACACACCCCCACACTCATATACATATATTTGGTTTTTGCTTTGGTAGGTTCACACACCTTAGGCAATTGATTTGGCCATGGGAAAGTATAGCAGACAGATATAATGTATAAACAGAAATAAACAAATGAAAAATAAAATGGAGATATTTTCATGCCTGAGCCAGTTCGGCCGACTATTCCTATGGTTTCCTCTGGCAGGATTTTAAACGAGAGTTTCTTCAGGACCAGCGGCAGGTCCCTGCGGTAACGCATCTCCACTTCCTGGAAATGGATGGCTCCTCGTTCTGGCCAGCTGGAACTGGGAGGGGCTAAGTCAGATATCTGACGGGGAGCTTCAGACTCCAAGTTCTGCAGGGAAGAGAGGGAGGCAGAGAAAAAAAAAAGGGGGGGGGGTGCATTTAGAAATTAACAGAATATCAGGTCAGAGACGATGGAAGTTCCTAATCACCATAGACATTACAGTTGGCTGAACAATTATGACTGTCATTACCGGACATTATTCCCTGAGACAGCATTATTACAATTAGAAATTCTAATTACTTGAATTAAAAATAAGTACTCATTTTGTGTTCCCTACAACAACACTATTCTAAATGTGGAGTCCAAAAAAAAATACAGCTGACAAACTATTCTGAAGTCTTTTTTTTTTTACTGTTCATAATTTATGTTGACTCTTCATTAGATGTACAAGTTTGTTGTTAGAATGTTACAATATGCTGTGCAATTCCTCTAAACTCTTCTAAGCCATGAGTAACAGGTCGATCATTCCAGATCATCAAAATCATCATTACTGAGCATTCTGAGTCCTTTCTTGTAATGTTTCTTGTAATGTTTATATTTCTACTTAAAAAGTCTAGGAGAAAGTGATGGTAATAAAATAATGGTGTAGTTTAGAAGGCCTATGAGTATTTTTCTCCCCTGCTTCATGTTTGCTGTGATGCTGATGGCTTTGCATCGTGAATCGCGACTGCCTGCTGGGTTCCATATGTTTCCCACCGCTCCCTGTCAGAGAGCTCGCCGCGCCTGACGTCTCCGCCTTGCCAGTGTACCGCTGTGCCCTTCGGCCCATGCCGTGCCATGTTTTGATACCCGCCGTGTGCCGTGTCAATTGAATAGCATGAGCTCTGTGCCCGTGGCATCCCACCCCCCAACAGCCCTTGCTCTCCCTCCCCAATCAATTCCTACTGACATGTGAGGAGGGTCCATCACCCCTGCCACCCGCCTTACCTTTATGTAATGATTGATTCGCTCCACTGACGTAAATCTGGCCTCCGTCTCAGCCAAGAGTCTGACGGTGAATTGAAACAGGCCAGTCAGCTGCATGAACATAGATATATATGAAAAGGTGAATTGAAACAGATTGAACATATATATATATATATATGTATGAAGAGTTCCATTAAAATGGGTCAGTCACATGAACAAGTGTCAGTAAGGCTGGTAAATATCTATACATTGATAAAAGCAAGTTGAATTACTTGCTACATTTAGCCAAGTGCCAAGTACAAGCCACTTAAATCAATCTGTTATGTAAGAGATCCTGTATGTCACCGAATGAACCCTGGGAAAGCATTAGGGTAATCTGTGTACCTGCACGGCGTAGGAGATGGCGAGGCCGGCATAGGCCGGGGGGATCTGGTGTTGCATGCAGACAATGAGCAGCGCAGTGAGAGTGATGAGTGTGATGCTGATGATGTCCAGGCGCACAGCCAACCAGCGCATGGCACAGCTGAAGAGGAAATGGGGGGCCTGGTTGGCATCCAGCAAGGCCTGATACCTGCAGGTCAGTGGCGAGGCAGTCAAGTCAAGGTGACATGCACAGAGTGAAGGGGGGAAAAATCTCATAGAAGAATAAGGGTTTGTACACACAACAACGCTCACATTTTTTGCAGGTTGAAAAAAATTGCGTCCACACACACATCGGATGAATAAATTTTGACATAAAGGTTGGAGGAAAAAAGCTTGGACCCCTGGTTTACAGCCTACAGCCTGTAACGATTTGATTATAGGTACGGAAAGGCTTTTTTGAATAATGTGACAAACTGACTGACAAACAACTGTGTTTTGGGATGCTTGCCATACAGGTTAGGGCTGGAGCTGGAGTGAGGGGTGCTATCCACTACCACCCCACACAGTGTTCTAGCATTATATATACATTATCTGCATTTGCATATACATACTCTGTTCTACTCCATTTGATTCTACTCTATATTCTATATAGACTTTTACAGTTCATTACAGGTCATACTTGAACTTCTACTGGCCTCATCATTACATGGCCCAGATGCACAATGCATTGCAATGCAGATGCAATTATGCTATTTTCAAATAGCTGAGTTGTTGAACTCTCATCAGTGGAGATTCTAAATCGAAATGGGCGGCGGCCATCATATTTCTACCAAACGTAGGCCTACAGTTTCCATTCGCACTGCAAGAAGCTTTCATTTTAATGCTGAAATGATTTGATAATGACAGAGACAAAGGTCGTCTGTTAATGTACACATTGATGCTCACAAACACACACTCTCCCTTCTCATTGTCACTCATTTGCGCAGGTTCTCCCACTCGCAAATGATCGCACTACGGGAGATTTTAATCACTCGCGGGCGTCCGGGAGCCACTATCTACTCATAACTTAATTTGCCCATGGCCGTAGCCAGATAGGTCACCGCGCTCATTTTTCAGGGCTAAAAATAATATTTGACGCTAAATATATTCGTATTTTAAAAGAACGTCTTCTCCGACGTTGCTTGCTTGCTAACAAACCTGTCAGCGTGTTTGCAAGAGTCTCTGGAACATTAGGCTTACTTATACCAATTCTTGAGAAGCACACATAATCCACCATCCAGGATGCAAGTTCTCTGGCAGGCAAATTGTTGGCAGAATCAAGGGAAAAGAGAACACCTATTGCCCAGATAAATGCTCTACAACTGGACGCAATCATAAATGTAGCCTATTAGGCTAAGTATGATGAAAAAAAATATGCACGTACATTTCTAACTATTCACCCAAATAGACCTCGGTAATTTTCAAACCCTGACTACAGTGCTGAATCTGCCACCTAATTTCAGTGTAAACAAATTGGCGCGTTTACAGTAGCCTATTTGCCAACGAGACTGTGATTGGAATATGGGACTGGAGCTGTCCCTGACGGTACAGATCAAAATCACTCAGAATTCGGGATATCCCGGACAATTCGGGGTGGCTGGCAACCCTAAACGGGAGTTATGTGGTCATCGTTGCCATAGCGTTTTGCCTTTCCACATGGACTACGTTTACATGCTGTTAAGTATCCTATCCCGAATGTAATCGGTATATTAAGTATCTCGATGTTGCATTTGGACTTGTAAACACCTTTTCCTGAATTCAGTATCCCAAATACGCCCTTATCCGGGTTCGAGAAAGCGGGATATGCTAGGTGAAGTAGGCTTTCTATAGAAACCGGGATACTGTAGCATGTAAACACCTCGTCCTGATTTCTGACAGTTGCGGAGAAAGATTCTAGAGTGCGACGTGCGAGATGGATACTGATAAGCGCCAAGACAATCAAGCAACGCTCTTTAGAATCCTCAGTGAGAACACCGAAAAGAATGCTATAATTAGTAACCGGAATATTAGTATTTATCATGTAACAGGGATGTTTATAACCAGATTTCTCTCTGTAAACACTTTATCCCGAATATAATCAACACCGGGATAAACCTCACGTTCGAGGTATTGAAGTACATAAAAACGCTGTCATGCGACTCCAGTGTTTTTTTCCACTCTGGAACCGTTCTCAGAAATGATCGTTTCAGGGCACCGGCCGATTCCATCAGGAAGCGAGGCCAAAACGATAGCATTTCGACCTGAAAAGCTTCCCATGTGTACAGCCTCTAAGCCCAACTGTACTTTGTCTGTCTAAACACACTGAGATTTGTTTGAGGTGATGATCGGGATAAGGTTTTGTTTAGATCAAACCTCACAGTTCAAACTGGGAAAGTTAACCATGTGTAGACATTATAGGTCATGCACATTGTCCACAAACTTTCATGACACTAAGGAAGGTTTAAAAAGGCTGTTGAAAGACATAACAGTGGATACATTATAGGCGTTGGATTATCTTTAGTGTTGCTTCTAGACTCAGCATATCCAGTTGCTGAGAAGGTGTGGTGGGGTGGCGTGATGACACATATTCTCTAAGTATGTCCATATTCTCACCTCTGGAGGAAGTCAGCACTTCTGCCAAATGCGTGGATGGTAGAGAGACCCTGCATGCTGCTCGTCAGATGGGATGTGAACGGAGACAGTGTTATGTTTTCCAGTCGCTTCAGTTCACGAATCAGCACCCTGAGACAAGATCATTTGGGTTAATAAGAATGTGGCAAGAAACACACACACACACACACACAGTCATCAACAAAAATTCTTAAGTGCATCAGCGTAAAACACATTATCTGCTTTTAAGCAGATTACTTCTGTGCAGAGCTTGCGGCTGTCAAAACTGACAGCTTCCTGGCTCACAGGAGGAGGAGTGCACAAAAGGAATGGTGTGACAGTGCCATAGACCGTACAATACGTACACATCCAGGCATAGGCATTCCTGGAGCCAGAGCACTGATGGCTAATTTATAAAGGCCTTTATGGACTCCTCACTGGTCACAAGCCAATGCTAAGCCTAAACCAGACTCAAGAGCTCCAGCCACTGTGAAAGACACAGCCTTCTGCTGCCAAAAGGTAGGGTGATGTCTACTTTTAGATGCAGGATATAAAATGGACATGTATGGGGGGGGTTATGAGAACAGCAAGTCCAGTATGAATCATCCTCTCATAAAAGGGGGGTGGAGGTGTATGTGTGTGATGGTGGTGGTGCCGGGGGGGTGCCGTCATACCTGCACTGTAACAGAATTTAATAAAAACAAGCATTTTCTTGATAAGATTAAAATAATAATAAAAAAACAAACAGACTCCACTGTATAAATTACAGACATATTTGCTATCCAGTGTGGATTCCTTAGAATGAGCTCAAGGTGGAGATTATGTCAGTCACATCAAAGAAAGCTACTGAGTAAATCTAGCTCTACTGATTAGACGTCACACGTCTCAGAATGTCTCCAAATTTCCTAAAAAATGGGACAACAAAGTAAGTCTTTCTTAAGAGTCTGTCAAGAAAAGAAGAGACACATTCAGTACCAGTCATGTACAAAGAAGAAGTCATGAGGAAATGCCATTCAGTGCCATTTGTGTGCCATGACATGAGGAAATTCATCACTTAGTTGCTTTCATAATGGCACTGCAGTGAAACGACAACTCGTATTAGAAGACATCTTTTCACAGGGGCACGGTGCTCACCTGGAGATGCGGTTGATGAGGAAGAGAAAGGCACCCAAAGGCAGGATGGAGAGCAGGAACCAGGGAAACACCACACTGATGACACCCACACTAAAGAGCACCAAGGACAGGTTCTGGAGCAACATCTCTGTTTGCATGGTCAGCCGGACATCCACTGAAATGCGACAGACAGGCAGACGGACCTTAATTTGACTAGCCCTGAGCTGAAATGTGTGTGTGTGTGTGTGTTGGGGGGTGGGGTGGGGTGTGGGGGGGGGGGTTCTCTTAACTAAATGAGGCATAATGCCCAAGGGGTCCTTCATTAGGAGTTTACTGACTCCCTCTTGGTTAACCTAAGCACTTTGTGACTTCTGTCTGTAAATTGCTAGACAGATAAATGTTACTTACTTACTTCTTCAGTGCAAGACAAATTCCCTTTCCATAAAGGTTTCATTTATTTATTCATTCATTCAAAAAAATCACCTTTAAAGCCTCACCTTCATCCATGTCCCGTGAGAAGCGATTGAGGATCCGGCCCAATGGTGTCGTATCGAAGAAATGCATGGGACTTAGCAGCAGCTTCTGGAACAACTTGTCATGGAGAACTGAGGCAGCTTTAACGGTGCACTACAAATTAAAGACAAGCCATATGCAATGAGAAACCCACGTAAACAGATTAGTGGTAATAAACATGAGATAAATAGCACAAGACACTGAGATTGGGCCGAATTGGAGAAGAGCTGGTAAACCTATTCTGGGAACACTCTGCCCTGCTTCTCAGGAAAACCCATAAGACAAACACAAATGTCCATGCAATGCAAACACAGGCATTCATGGTGATCACGCTACACAACTATGTACACACTATTGGCCTATAACACATGAGCCACATTGTAAGCACTTGAAAGCAACCGACTGTCTGTGACTATTGCAATGTGTTGTGAAACGGGTGCACATTTGTTCAGTGATTGACAGCCGTGTCCTGAAATTCTCACGCATGGGTGACAATCTCACACTGGGCCCACAAACCGGCCCGCTGCAGCAACGGCCCCTGAGCGCACAGGCACAGCCCCCGCAACGAAAACGCCATACCACACTGGGACAAAACGACTTAAGGCACAAAGACAAATTAATTTTGTTAATGAATATTGAATTCCTACCCTCCCTAAACTTTCTAATCTCACCTCCGGGTAAAAATAAATAAAGGGGGGGGGGGGGGGTTAAGAAAAGAAAAGATTAGCCATCACTGAAAAATTTGCGAATACCAGTGGCACACAATTACACAGGGACCTTAACCCCCCTTTATGACTCAAGTCAGGCCTATTTAGTGGAGAGGAGAGGACTCCCACCCAAAGGGACACGCATTGACAAGTCCTAAGCCATTGTGTCACAGCAATGTCCAGATAAATGGATTTAGCCCACAGGCACTTTCAATTGTGCCACCAAGGAACCAAAGAAGGAGCCCTCGCTGAAAGGCTAGCCAATTAAAGGGAACTGTGAAGGCAGAACAATGGTGGTAATATTGAGATGAGAGGCCAAGGAGATTATGTCCATTTCCCTGCCGAGGCCCTTCCTGTGAGGAATTTCATTGTTGCTGTCAAAAAGGAAGGAGAAGTGAAGAAACTAAAACCTATGCAGATATAGAGGGCAGAAATGCTACATCTTCACTATGGTTACTAATGATCTTAGTCATGACTGTGAGCTGCGTGGTAGAGAAATGAACCCCAATCTGAGCGTCACTGGCGCTTTCTCTCCCGCATACCACCACCCCCCCCCCCCCCCCCCACACACACACACACACACACACACACACACACACGTGCATGCACCCCCACACACACATTCACACAAAAACAAGCCAGGTAAACAAAAGCATTATGCAATATAATTATGACCAGTTTGGTGATTACCTTGACAAATGCAAAGCCTCTTAGTGTCTTCAGGAGAATGGCAACTCCCATGGACAGGACATATATTCTGGAGTAGTAATGAATGTGAGGGTTGAACCGCATGCTGTCACTGGCAATGGTCTCATTTCCATCTAATAAGAACGCATCCTGTAAACAAACAACAACAAAAGGCACTTGAATCCACTAAGAATGGAAGACTGAAGAGTGCTGAGAACAATCACAACCGCAAGCATTGTGTGGAGTTGTTTGTGTGGAGGAAGGATGGCTTAGTGCACAGCTAACAGCTTTTTGCTGAACATTATTTTCTCAACACTTCTCAATCTCACCCTGCATAAGGGCAGAATCGCCTGGCTTTGTTCACATTACACTCACTAAATGGGGTTCAGTGCCGGCGGGGAGTTGGTGGCCTGACTGATGCCTTACCCCGCTGCCTTGTTTGATCCAGTGGCTCAGCCACCAGTTGCTGAAGGCGATGCTGCCAGTGGTCCCGAAGAAGAGGAGGAGGTTGAGGAGGAGAGCCAGCGGTCCGCCGGCGGCTTTGATGTACGCCGCGTACACGGCCCAGGACACGGCACCAGAGCCCTTCTCCTCAGCCTGCATGAGTTGGTCTGCACGGCGGCCAACCATTCAATGAGATGAGATGAGATTCAGAGAAAAAGAACGATGATGAGAGATGAGTGACAGTGCAGAGTGAGTGAGTGAGAGAGAGAAAGATTTCTTCAAGAGGAATGTACCAAAAAGCATTTGTGGCAGCCTTGACCCCTTACCCCCATTTTTGGGTTTGTTTGGTGGTGGTGCTGCCTTTGGGACTTCTAAGGAGATCTTGGCCGGTTCACTCTTCCCGATCTGCTTGTTCTTCAGATTCTTGCGCACCAGGTTCTGTGAAATCAGACAGGCCATCAGGATCAGCACAAACCATGTCAGCAGGAACAATCACAATCAAGTCATTACAGCATGCAGTTGTAATTTTTTCTGCATGACCCCTGGCAGTTGGGTTAGCCCCTTGAGTCGTTGATCTGCCCATCTTTTTCCTTGCCCCTGTTGCTCTTGGGTGCTCCTTCTGTGAAGCGCCACGAGACAATATTATTGTAAAAGGCGCTGTATTAATAAAATTTAATTGAATTGAAGATTTCACAGAGAAGCACCCCTCTGCTAATGAATCATTCAGACAAGCACAATAGCCTATTTCACTTTCCAGAAGTGTGTGTGTGTGTGTGTGTGTGTGTGTGTGTGTGTGTGTGTGTGTGAGTGACAGCCAGAGAACTAGATAGATGACAGATAGATGGATAGAGATAGAGAACAAGAATGTGTGTGTGTATATGTGTGTGTGTGTGTGCAGGCAGGGGTGAGAGAGATGCAGAGAGAGAGATGGAGAGAGAGTGTTTTCCCAATAGAAAGCCACCATGTTTCCAGCTGCCATCACCTCCTGTTGGACGCTGTTGAAAAGGCTGGCATAGTCTCTCTCACGGGCCATTAGCTGGGCGTGGGTGCCATGCTCTGCTATTTGTCCATCCCTCATGAGGATCACATCATCACACTCAGCCAGGTACTGCCAAAGCAACAACACCCCATACTAGTCAGTCAGAGTCCTTTACTAATAGGCCTACCCACATAATGTAGTATATATGTGGACCAATGGAGTCCTTGCATCATTCTTTTAGGACAGATATGAATCATAGGACTTTCCATGTGGTTACATGGATAACTTTTACATGTTGCTACATGAATAATTACTGTATCACATGCTCAAATTGATCAAATGGCCCCACTGAAGTTTTTGAAATGACAAAAACAAATCAACTCATTCATGTTCATGTCTGTTGCTGGGTATGTGCACACCTGCAGCTGATGGGTGACAAAGAGGATGGTCTTGTCGCTGGCGGCCCCGCAGATGGCGCTGTGGAAAAGGCGCGAGCCTACATGGGAGTCCAGCGCGCTAAGTGGGTCGTCGAGCAGGATGACGGGCCGCTCGCTGTAGAGGGCACGGGCCAGGCTCACCCTCTGACGCTGGCCGCCACTCAGGTTGGCACCGCGTTCACCAATCTGCAGCGGGGAAAAAGGGCGAGTTAAGTCCGAGGGTGATCAAGTCGATCAAGCCATTCAGCTTTTGTATTTTTGCAATGTCGCAAGGGGCAAGCACTTTAAATGCCTCCCATCAAAGACAGTCACTTTAAAAGTACACTTAATGAACTCCATGAGCAAGAGTAATACATACATAAATCAATGTAAATAGTGCTTTGCTATTGTATTTTTCTGTTTAAGCGTGTATTGAGTTTTCAATTAGGCCACAGAGAGAATACCATCATGGAGAACTCTGGGAAATGAGTTTTGTGTACACCTAGTCATTGTGCTCACACAGTGACTCTGCAAAATTCATTTGTGGGGCCAATATGGAGCTAACACTAAGCTGGAGCAGAGATACAATGTAAATTAACCATGAAATTACAATGGGGGCCACTGTGGCAATGTTCTCACAAACAAGTTAGTGATTCACGGCAACTTTAACCACACATACAGCAAGGCTGTTTATAACCAAACACCTTTTGGAGAAATGATTTAGGAAATGATTTAGAGGTTTGCGACTGGCTGCTTACTTACCTCAGTCATGTCCCCATAAGGAAGCTCAGCGAGATCTGGGATTAAGCAACAAGCCTCCAGCACAGCCTTGTATCTGATGAGAGAGAACAACCACAACACATTATCTTCTTTTTTAGAACAATGGTTATGAATCATACAAAGCTAAACGCCCAATAAATACAATCACACTGTCCTATTTTGGCACGTTATTTGTTACCCATCATATACACAATACTTTATCCAATGCATACAATGGCCTTAGTGGCTCTAATATATACAATAGCCAGAGTGGACATTCATTTTGCACATGACCTTAGTGGCCCTTCTACTCACCTTTTTTCATTGTATTCATTCCCAAACAGGATGTTTTCCCTCAATGAGTTATTCAAGATCCAAGCTTGTTGAGCCACATAGGCAAAGCCTCCACTGACAGCCACAGAGCCCTCAAGCAAGGTCATCTAACACACACACAAATACACACACACACACACACACACACACACACACACACACATACAGAAAGCAAGAAGAGAGACATAAAGAGAGGAGGTCATGGTACATTTTAGAACTGTTAGAGTGATCAGATTAAATGCTTTCATATACAGCACATTGCCAGCCCTTACCTGGCCCAGCAGAGCAGATAGGAGTGAGCTTTTTCCACTGCCCACACCTCCACAGATGCCAACCAATGAGCCCTGTTGAAAACAAGCAAGAGGTCAGTATTGAATTTAAGCATGTCTGTACTGACTGGCTGTACAGTGATCAATGTTGCACAAAAGGTGTCATTGGCACCACAATATACAGACAGTCGATGTACATCTATTCTGAGTTTGACACAGCAGTGTCAACATAAGCTGACACTAGAGCAGTGTCAACATAGTGCCATTGCGGACTGGGGTCCCAGATATCACATAATCATACCTTTTTGATGCGCAGATCGATGCGGTGCAGGGTCTTAAGCAGCGGTGGCCGGATGCTCTGGGTGGAGGAGATGGTGCTCTGCGGGCTCTCCTGTTCCATGTGACTGAGGAGGTGGTCCTCGTTGGGGTCCCCACCATCATCTCCGCTGCCTCCGCCTCCACCACCACCGTTGCCACCGCTCCCTCCCTTGCCCTTGCCCTCGTCTGTGCCAATGAAGAGGCTCAGCTTCTCCCTCCGGAGCAGGCGCCTGATGCCATGGCCCCGGCGTTGCGGCTTCTGGCTCCCGTGCTGGTTAGCTGAGGCCGACGGCTGACGGACACTCTCCCACGCCAGGGTGGCATCCCTGAACTCCACTGCATTGACAGGGTCCTCCACTTTGGCAGATACCAGCTCTCTTTCCTCCATTTGGAATAATCTCTATGGGTGGTTAATATGGGTGTTACAGTTGGTGACATGGAACACACAGTAAGAATACTCTATAAACAACAATACATAGATCAGTCTATATGACAATATGGAGTCCTTCAAATATATATTTAACATTCATCAGCTTTTAACCTGTAGAGCATTTAATTCAGGTGGTAGCAGCAATACCGCAATTCAGCTTCTTGCCCAATATTGACAAACTTCTGCTTCACTAATATGCCATGGCCCCAATCATTGCACACAGCACTTCTCATTCACTCATCAAATATTGACAACCACTTTAGAGAAATTCAAATTCACCTGAAACCGTTTGGCTGCCACTGATGCCTCTGACAAGGTGCGTATGGCCAGTGGGGTGACTTTGAGGGCAAATGTCATGGAGTTGAACACAGCCACCACAGTGAAGGCCTGCAAGGGTGAATGACCCGGGGGTGGGGGCGTTAACAGTGATTGATCGCCAGTCTGAATTTAGGGCTGATGAGGTCAGGTCCATGTGCTGAGACTGCAACACAACATATCAACAGCCTGGCCTCACAGCCCACTAACTTAGTTCCCATACAAAAAGACTTGGCTAGTGTTTGCTGTCCTTGGCCTTAATGTAACATGATAACGGAAAAGTGAATGATTGCATGTCTGTGTGTGCGTGTGTGTGTGTGCGTGTACTTGTGTATTTTGGAAACAGGGCTTAACACCACTTGCCACCATAACAGTGGACTGTGTTTGCCTACCTGGGCTGCATTGAGGTCATATCCTAGGGCCATGTGAAGGGTGAATGTACACACACTGGCGATCACCACAACAATGGGAGAGACCCCCATGGTCAGACTCTGAACATAGTTGGCCCGTTCCAGGATTTTTCTCTCTTTTGACCGCACCTCTGGATAGAGCCAGTATCAAAGATCAGCAATAGAGAGAGAGACGGAAAGAGAGAATAAAAACAATTAAAAAAAACAATCAAAACAAACAAACAGATAACAAATAGGTTATATAATAAATTATATTATTCATGCACATTATGTAGCAACATCTATCTGCAGCCCACCATAGCACAACAAACATCTCAACCAGTAGAGCTTAGGACAAAAATAGTTTGGGGATTGTGTTCCTCACACACCATATATGGTAGGCAGCTGACAGAAATGGGTAAGCGCTGGCAGATGTCCAGGACCCCATCACTGCCCTCCCCATGCCCCGTTTGTGTTTGTGTTGTTTGTGTCTTCAGAGCACATGAGAGCACACCACCAATTTAGCCTGCAGGGTTTCCTCAGCTCTCCTTTGGCAACAAGCCAACAACATTATCTTCAACTAAAGTAAGTGCAGCTAACAAAAAATGCAGTAGAGCTTGGGGGGTATTGGGAGGACAACCAAGTTTTATAAAATAGAACTCATGATTGCATTTTTATCATCTGCCAATAATAGCTCACATTATGTACACACACTCATGCAACAGACGGCAGTTGCTTAAATTTTCTATTTCACTGATGGAATCTTCTGCATAACTGAACACTGAAATAAACTGGGGCAAAAGAATGCTGGCACTGGGTAAGAAACAGGTCTGCCCTACCCATTAACCATTCTTTCATCTAACACTTGTCTAAGTGGAACAGCTCTCCATGGGCATTAGGTATCAAAGAGCTTTAAACAGCATTTGAAACATTAACCCTTGTCCGACAGAGAGTGGAAGATTAAGGGGGAGGAGGGGGCAGTTTAGTCAAACAAAAAAAAAACAAGGCAAGCTGCTCTGCGTGCACACACACACACTGTAAAAAAGAAAAAGTAAACCTTACTAGTGTAAACTTGTTGCCTCAAATGACTTAAGTAAACATAACTAGCCTCTGAGTAAGCATAACTAGTCTCTTTCAAGTTATGCTACACTGTAAAAAAGAAGGCAAGGCTTACTTGAAAACTCATTGCCTCAAACAACTTAAGTAAATATAACTAGTCTCTTCTAAGTTACGTTAAACATAACTTGAAAGAGACTAATTATGTTTACTTCACTCATTTGAAGCAACATATGATACAAGTCATCATATTGGTTGGGGGGGTGTCACTCTGAGTCACCCACTCTGAATGTTGCTGGCAAAGGCAGACTCCCAGCAGTACATCTTGATGAATTTGATGCAGCTCAGGATCTCGTTCATGAAACGCACTCGTCGATCGGTAGCCGCCACACACTTTTTCCGGAAATATGCAGTCAGCTTCGAGGCAAGCATCTACAACACACACACACACACACACACACACACACGTTTCTCATCAATGGACAAGAACACAAGAACACTCAGCTCTGACATATCATCTCAGAATTTCTTTACACTTCCACCGAATATGTGTTAATAGGAGTCATGGGCTATGGACTGGAATGACAGGAAGTCTAGACACCAACCATAATGGGGTAGATGATGATGAAAATGGCAGAGCCGACGAGCGCTGTGGGTCCTAGAAAGTAGGCTGAGTAGGTCAGCCCCAGGACACCGATGAGGGGGCCTCCTGCCAGCAGGCAGCCCATTGAAACAGCCTCGTAAAGGCGCTGGCCGTCACTGGAGCAAATATTCACCAGCTACAGGGACAAGAGGTTAGAGGGACAGCTTGATCAAAAGGGACAATAACACCATCACATTTCACTAATGCTGTTGGCTTTAAACATACTGTGGAAACTACAGACTAGGAAACTAGGAAGCAGACTAGGAAACTAGGAAGTACAAGTAGGATCTTGATCCAGAGACCAAGCCAACAGCCTTTTCATGCCAACTCTCCCACCAGGGTTCAACCCTGGTTGATTTCAAGTTTAAAAAGGCTAACTTGGGTTGTTAGACCCTGTTTCAGAACACACCTCTGGAGACTCATATATCCCTTTGAAACCAGACACACCAGGGTTGGACCAGGGTCAGCAGACCTGTGTTCAACTTGGTTGAGGTTTTGATTTGGAAGGGGTATTACAAACCACAGAGCAGAAAGTGGTCCAAGACCATAACACCTCAACAAGAGGACACTAGAGAGTTCAAGTCGATTCTCCTCTTACCTCACCCACGCTCATGTCTCTGGTATTGCGCAGATTTAGGATCTTGCTGTAGGCAAATGTGAGAGCCGCTCCCCTGAGGCGCGAGGCCGTGCGGTAGTTGAGGGCCCACATGAATGCTAACGTCCAGGAGCGGATCAGCTCAGTCACAAAAACCCCAGCAACCAGGGCCAGGCCGAAGGGAAGCCAGGTCTCCACACCCTGGGCATACTCCAGCAAAGCTCGGATCAGGATTGCCTGGGAATGCCACGCAAAAAGGAGGACAGTGGAGAGAGAGACAAGGGTTGGGGGGGGGGGGGGGCAGAGAGGAAGAAAGATGGATGGAGGGAGAAATGGTAGAGGTAAGGTGTGAGAAAGAAAAAACAAGGATGGATGGCTAGAACATCGGAAAGTGAGAAGGAGAGGGAGACGACAGGAAGACTAGGAGAGTGATCTGAAATGTTATTTTTAGCATGTGGTTATGAGCAATGTTTGATGGGGCTATGGTGGTGGGAAAAAACTGAAAAAATTGGGGGAGGGAGGGATTGTGAGAAAGTACACACAGAGTACATCACTGCTGGATAGCAACCCAACCAGAAAATCAACAACAATAATTAGAGGCTTATGTACATAAAATTTATTTCAAAGCCATTTTTCCTCAGATACAGATAAGCATCAATCAATACAAACTAAATCAGGGGGGCCCAGAGGTAGGCAGTGAGGTGAAACAAGTGTGGTATTGTGTAAGAGGCAAATCCACTTAATGCTATTAGTGGAAAGCTGCAAGCGTGTCCGGTGCCATGCTTGGCCTTGAAAGAGAGGCAACTAAATGAGCAAGGCTGGAGCACTCCAGAACCCAAACAAATTGAAATGCTCCAGGAGGGCAAATAAAAGTGAACTTTTACCCCCCAAATTGTCCGTTACTAAAATAAAATTGCAATAAACCTTCCTGGCATTAATTCTGATTTATTTTGCAGGGATGAGAGGGGGCAGGTATGGCAAAATCTCTCTTAGGGTCTGGCACAAACCACAATAATATGTTTTCATTACCTAAATCCATGTGCCTTGCATTTTTAATCCCAATATTAATTCTAAGTTAACAGGAGACAATAACAAATCAATTTAGTGAAACTTCTCCAGTGAAGTAAGAACCTGCTGAGTCAGGATATTGTGCAAGGCAAAACTGGTGGGTTTGTAGTTTGTGTGTGTGTGTGTGTGTGTGTGTGTGTGTGTGTGTGTGTGTGTGTGTGTGTGTGTGCCTGCTTTGAAACGTACTGGCCCAACAAACGAAGCGACCATTGTGATGAGCAGGGAGAAGATCGCGACCAGCATGCGCGTCTGACAGAACCTCCAGAAGACCCTCGCCAGAGAAGCACCATCTTTGCCTTTCCTCTTCAGCTCATCATGCCACAGCATCTCTAGCCTGCTCAGGACAAACAGGGCAGAGAGCCAGAGACAGAGGGAGACCACACAATTAAAAGAAAAAGAATGATACAAGGAAACATTTTGCTCAAACATCTGTCAAAACAGGGCAATATTCTGCAGAACCATGCACTGGTATCTGTCCCTAATAACATTCATTTAAGCAAGTTCCATGGGTTACATAACCGTTCCAGCCATAGAAGCTCCAAATGAAACCTTCACTGTGCCTCCACTTTGTACAAACACACACTCAAGACACACACACACAGGCCCTCCTAACATACTCCGGCCATATCTGGCTGAGAGCCAGGCACTGTGAAAGATGCTCAGACACATTGCAGTGAAAAGTAACACTCTGCTCATTCGTGGAGAGAGAGAGAGAAGAGGGGGTGAGAGACAGGAGGAACAGAGAGAGTGAAAGAAAAAAAAAAACAGAGATAAGGCTGCATTCTAGGCACGGTGGGGGTGGGGGATGGCCAGTGCAGGATCTGATAAACCAAAGTCTGAGTGAAACAAACAGTGAACTATGAGAAACTGATTGTGGGAATCACACCTTAAGTGAAGAAGAAAAAATATTATTAAAAGGTGAGAGGATGACACAGCAAAAAGCTAACAGCCCTTCGCTGTGCTGCCTGTGCATTCGTTCATGGGAATATCACCTCCGCTGGGAGGGGTAAACAGCACAGATTAAGTTCCTGTAACATGGCCTAGATGCTCCGCCAGAAGCAGTTTAGGCAGAGGGGACTCTGTGAAACTGGATGAACTGGATGTACTGACTGGTGGCGTGAGAGGACACTTAATGACATAACTACTCTACGGGAGCCCAGGCCTGGTCACCTTTCCCTCTCTAATCTCTAATCCCCACTAATAATAACACCCTATGGCCAGAAAGCTGTGGCCTGGGTGACGAAGGACAGGAGGTGGTGGATCCATGAGGCCACCACAGGAACACAGGGGGGAATCCCATGTGTGTGAACAACCAATCATGTGGTCATTCAGAATACCCAACAACAAAATCTTGGCCAGAAATATTGCTTCCCAAAGTCTCTGTTTGCTCACACCTAAAAAAACTGCATGCAAGAATAACAAAGTAGGTCAAAAACTGGGGTAAGGCCTGAGAGCAAGGACCTTGATGAACCTGATGAATCAGGTAGTATGTGTGTCTGTGTCTGTGTCTGTGTGGAGGGGGTAAGTGCTGCATTTTGATGCTCACCTTTGATAGTTGACCTCAGAGGCTTCATGGCAAGACAAGCCCCAAACATCCTCCAGGGTCAGACTGGCCGCTTTGTGGGCCTTCCACGCCAGCGGAGAGAGCCACTGAAGGGTCATGAAGGAAAATAGACCTGCATTGTCCACTGGGTGTTGATGCCTGCAGGAGAGGAGCAGCAAGAGTCAACTAACCAGCACCTGTGTGCTATGTGAGGAGGGTGAGAACGGAACACTCTGGCCCCAAGAAAAGCGCGTAAGACTGAGAGGGCTTTAGTTGTCTTGGGCTCCTACTGAAAGATGAATCATGCTTTGGTGTTTGAACAGCAGTTTGCAGGCACTTCACAGAAATCTTACAGAGTGGTGAAAATAAAGAGAGAGAGAGAGAGCGATAGAGAGACAGAGAGAGAGAGAGAGAGGGTGAGAGTGAGTAAGTTCAGGGCCAGATTATCAGTCAGTATGCAGAGTCTGTGACAGAGGGATAAGTAACCATTCTTATCGTGCCATCCTTCTGCATCCAATCCCCCGCACCCCCACCAGACAGAACAGGCAAGATACGCAATAGAACACACTCTCATTCTTAAGGGTCAGCAGAAAAGGCAAAACTTGTCTGACCTGCATGCCAGGACCACCAATAGGAAACAAGGGTTGGGAACTCACTTGTGTGTTATCCTAAAAGGTTTCAGCATCTGAATACTATGGCGATATCTGCCCATCCGTTTCAGGCCCCTTGCCACTTCAACTTCTTCCTCCTCATCTTCCGGGTCTGGTAATGACGGTGGGGATAGACCCTCCACCCAACTAGCAACCTCAAGGACATCAGGGTGCATGGCTGCCCTGTGATAAACAAACAACCAAAAAAAGGTTGAAATCAAGAATGAACTTGAATACAATGCTGTTTGTACCTGTTGTAATTGGTGAACAGTCAAGGCCTAGGTCCCGAGGACAAATAAAGTGCTTATCTATTTAAAGCAGCTCAGTGGCAGCTTCAAGGGCTGAGAGACACCAAGAGGCCCGACACATGAGCTGTGTGTACGTCTACACAGTGTCACTGATCCCCTTTTGGCATGGGACCATGATATGGCCAGTGTTGTTGTGTACTGCTACAATGGCTCAGGAATCTGTCCAAAGGTTGAGACCCAGAGGTAGCCCACTACCGTGGCAATCCAAAAATTAAAGCAATATATATAATAATATATAATATAATAATATAATTATAATTGCTCAAATGACATACCATATAATAACAATACACTACAATAATATTAATACATAGTGTTGGGACGCATAGAGTAAGTGTGTCAGCAAAAGAGAAAGCCTTACAAAAAGTTAATTACAGAAAAGAGTGACAGGCCTGGTCTCTTTTATGGACATTTAGTATTTCTGTTGTTTTCGCCAGGTCTCTTTTATGGACATTTAGAATTTCCGTTGTTTTCAGTTTGTCAACAGTGTATCAAAAACATGCACAGTGGGTACAAAGGAGTAAAAAACATACCCTCTTTGGACCGCATGGTCTTGATAGTTTAAAAACAGTCATTGGTGTCTTTGTCCTTCTTTTCTTAAAAAAAAAAAAAACGGTAAAAGAGCACTCCGGGGATAGCCTTCCCAATAACAAGCTCTTGCAGCATCAAAAAAGAAAGCAAAGAAGGTAAATGTGGCCTCCAGAAAATAAATAAATAAAAGGGGAAAAAACTTTGTAGTAGGCCTAGGCAATAGCACTAGGCCTGTGGGTCTTTGGTAAAAAAAAAAAAAAAAAATTGGCCAAAGGACAAGCTTTCCATGTTTACCATAATATTCCCATTCCATATTTAGACTTACCTTGCCAACAATCTTAAAACGGTGTAACAGCAATAGGCTACTTACATGAAACCCTAAAGTGGAAGGTCCTCGTCGTTGTTTCCCCTGTAAATCACGAATATATAAACAAACACGCTTAGACTGAGGTCTTCATATATGTGTACTTCACAGCTCCCTCTGGTCTACACATATCAACATATTGTCTTCTGGCACGTCCTGCTTCCAAAAAAGGCTGCTCCGGACAAGTTAAAAAAAAGCTCAACTTTAAAAACTTCAACGTCAACTTGCAGCTACTCAGCAGCCTCATTGAGACTTAGTCGGTTCAGCTCAGCTGTTTCAAGTTGGCTTTTGCTTACGGAATTCCCATATTCATCTTACGTCACAAGTACTCAACCAACCACATCGTTGCATGCAACGTCTCCATAGTTACAGATCTAGCGAAGACTCAGCAGAGAAGCCGCATGCCTGCATCAAGCGGCTAAGCGTTCGCAAACAACGCAAGCATGCCATGGATCCTGCAGTTTGTGTACAGCTGAGGAAGTCAAATAGCTACAGGTCTTTGAGAGCTCTATGAAAGTCGACCATCAGATTCACGCTGGCACACACATTTCAGAATGAGACTAAGGCACGTGCACAAAATTCTCTGGCATGTGACTGTTCCCCTCGATGGCTACATAGGCTTCCTTGCCACAATGTTGATCAGATATACGCAAGGCGTTAGACTATAATTTATGACTAAAATAACTGCTACCCACAGAAACACAAAACAGTGTCTACAATCAGATTCTAATAGAAACTCATGATATTATGCTTGTTTGAGCCTACTGAAGATCAACACTGCTACTACCATGTTTTGGCGTAAAGCCCATAACCTCAGGTAGAAGGGGACGTTCCCTGAAAGTCCTCTAAAGGTGACGGACGTTCCCAATCTTTATAGAACATTGTGGATGTTCTTAAAACATATTTTTTTGCGATGAAAGAAAGGTCACCCCTATAACTTAAAAGGGAGATTCTATTTTGGTCATATTAAGATGTCTTAGCAACGTTACCAACAGGGCATTAAGGACGTAAACATAACGAACATAACATTGGTACTCTTTTGGTCACATAGCAACGTGATGTTCCCACATCACTTTTATGATAGTTGTAAGAGCGTACCGTAGGCAGCTGTTGGCAACAGTCTTTAGAATGTTCAAATTGTCAGATGTGCATTCTACTCTGCCCAGACAATAACAAACTGAACTGACAAAGGCAAAGATGGTCTGGGCATACCTTATGCATTTAAACACTGCAGCATTCTCGTAAGTATTATCAGCTCTGGAGTCCGGACAAGTGTGCAACGAGTGTAGCCTACATCTCATCACTTTGCAAAATAAAAAGTCACTTCATGCAACTGGAAAGCTTTTAATGTTTTCCAAACGATGGAAATACGTCTTTGATGGATTATCCAGAACATTAGGCAATCGTTTGTCAGAATGGTGATGCTACCATATGTAAAAGATACTGCTGCCGTAGTGTTGTTTTAAACGCTAACCAACTATACAACGATGCCGTTGCATTGGTTTAGTATTGCGTAACGTGGAGTGAGACAAGCATGCATTCTTTTAGCGCAATATCCATACATGGGGCTATAATAACCTTTATAGTATACATTTAAAAATGCAATACTGCTGAGTAGGACAAGGTCTAATGACATTTAGCTTAAAATATGCTTATAATACGATGACGAATATCCATATTTGTCAAGATCCCTACACAAATGAATGCAGTCCACATTCAACCCCCCTTGCAATGCATTATCGCTAGATCAAGTAGGTCACGAGATGAAGCTCCAGGACTCGAGTGATCATGAATTTGACAATATGACACATTTTAATAGCCTAGGACATGATAGTCTTGATTAGGTCAAATAGCAACACTGACGTGGTAAGTTGTCTGGAGCACACCGCAAAGATGGACTGTAAAATTGTCCACACTGCACGGACATTCTAAAATTGACCGGACCGGACTCGACATGTCGAATTCTTCGGACTGCCGGACTGTGACAAACAAACACGCACTGTCCGTCCACGCTGACCGAACTGTTCGTGTTCGTTCGTGTTTGTTCGAGCAGTGAGCAAGCTGCTTTAGGAGGACGTTCTATTTTTGTACTATTTTGCGGAGCCATATGGCTCTGCTATTTTGGTTACATTTTCACTTTACACAAAAGACATTAGACAGATGTAAACAGAACGTTCCATCTTGGTCCCCTGTTGGTCACATAGCAACGTTTTGTTGATCACTTAAGGGATGTTTGTATTAAAGACGTTTCCAGATGACTTAAAGGTGTATTTCGGTCAGTTTATGGTAACATAAATGGCTTTTGGCTTGAAAAAGAAAAAAGAAATGATAATGGCAAAAAAGAAATGATAATGAAAACAGTCAAATGAAAATGCAAAACTTTTTTCCCCATTTCATTTAAAAATTATCAGTGCAATTATCCTGCCAACATTAAAAATGAGCACGAGCCATTTTTGACAAAAATAAAAATGTCATTAGTCATTTCATTTTCATTGCCATCCTAGTCTATCACTACCAGATCTTAAACTGTAAATGCTAAGTGAAAAATGAAAATCCAAACTTCACTCGCTCGATATGTGTCAAAATCAAAAAGCTAAAGAAAATGACACCTGCAAGCAATTTACTTTCCATTTTTCACATTGCATTTTCATTTTTAAGCTCACCAACATGCAAATAACCTGTATGTTAATGACCTGTCGCACGCCACTCATCAACTGTCTTGTGTCTACTGTCCTGGGACACTCATATTATCTTGTGGCACTCACGCACTGTCCCATGTGATGTGCCTACTGCCCCATGTAATCTACCCCTGCCCTATGAGTTAGGTTTACGGTTTGGTTTGTAATAATTGACAAGTGTCACAGAACAGTGGTGCAGGACAGTAGACAAGTGGCACAGGATATTGTGCAAGTGAAGCAGGACAGTAAATGAGTGTACAGGAACAGACAGTGTACAGAAAAGTTTGCAAGCACACCAGCAATAATACAATGTAGTTTTTCCTCCTGTTGATTCTCAAATATATCTAACATTTCACAGTAAAAAGTTGCACATTGTAGAGTCAGACAGTATTGACATTTACAGCATAACTTTTCAATTACTGCATTGTTGCTGGACCATATAATTAACTGTCATCCTGAAAAAAATGTATTTGCATGTAATGACTCAAGCAATGCCTCAATGTTTTCAAAGTAGGCCTAATGAAAAATTGCTTTTATGATGTGCAAACATAACTAGGTGATGTGGAGGTAGAACTAGTAGTTTTGGGAACTGCAGTTTGGAGAAATGCACCAAAGTGGTGTGAAGAAAAAAAAATCTGTACCATGGTCCAATAGTTTTAGGATGGCTGTCATTCCTATGATGGCTTACTTGCTCTTTACAATCCTCATTCATAAATTTCAAGTCATTTGATTAATGAATGTTGTTCCTAATACCAAATAGGTTTACAGTATAATTATAGGCTCAAGCCAACTGAGACTTGTCAGTATCAAAGACACATTTATACATTTAGGAATTTTACACTGTTTTTGATCTTAACATGCTCAAAATGTTAGCCAAAATCCTATGCAACATCACTTATTTTATAACACAGCACTTTAGTGTGTTTGACTCCAAATGAATAAACAGTTAACAGTTGCACAGTGAGCAAGCAGCACCATAGGCCTAACAGTCTGTTTTCAGCCCAAGTTTGTGAAACTGTATTTTATGTATTTGCACTGATGCAACTGTGTTGCCGTCATAGAGGAAGCGGAGACTGAACACACACACAAACATACACACAGAAACTCAATACAAGTTTTCATCTTTCAAAAGATGAGAGCCTTTCACCCTATAATGAGCCATTTAACCATCAAAGCGAAGCTGGCAAATTAACCTAAAAATGTTACCTGGTGTGCCTAGTCTATATCAAGATCTACTTTAATAACCTCCTGATAATAAACTACCAAAGTTCAGTTCACATCACATCAGTATCCATCCCATGAGGCCCACTGCAGGTCACAAATGAGAAAAGTAGGTGCGCTCAACAACAACAACAAAAACATTGATTTGAGGTACATGAAAGGGGCTGACGGATCAGATACAAACACACTCTCAAGCTGTATCTGAGGCAATTTCTTTATGAACTAAAAGCTGTCACAGACAAATGCCTTTTGTCACAGAGCCATCTTCAGCATCTAGCCTACAACATAACAAAGGATGCATATTGAATGCATCAATGACATAAAACAAGCAAAAAACACAGATAAGAATATCTGAATAAGTCTAATCTATAGAAGGTTTGGTAACACTTTATTTGAAGGGGTCTACATAAGGGTGACATGAGCCTGTCATAAACACGACATGAGATTTAGTTCTTACTTATGCACTCATATATAGACTTGATTATTATTATTATTATTGCATGTATGTGGTTTCTCATTGTGATTTAATCTCACTGCAATCTCCTCTCCTGTCCTCAGCAGATTTAGATTGTCAGCAGAAAACCGTAAACAGCCGTATGTTTCCTTTGAGTTTATTCCCTAGAAGTCTCCTTTTACTGCACTAAGAAATTTGCTGAATGAGGGCCATTCAACGGACTGGATTTAATCCTCATAATCAATTTCCTGGCACAATCAAGGTGGCCTGCCAGCCTGATGATGGCTCAGCATGGATCTCCCACCTGGCCTGTCCACCCATGGATATCAGCCATAGCGTGAGCTGGAGGAGGTACCACATAACCAACCAAGTACACACAAACTGTACTCCCTAACAGCCTATAGGGACCACCGCTCAGACAAAGGAAGCAACCTAAGGACGACCACTGAATGGTCATACTCAACATACTGATGACCGCATTGACACTATACATAATAAATGCATAGTATTTGCCAGGGACCACAAGCAATGTCTTCGTGGATCACTGGTTGAAAACCCCTGCCTTGGCACAACCTATACTCAAGAGATTCTGCATAATTAAAGTTTTAGTAGCAATGTTTTAACAGATTTGCTCTCAGTTCAGGTTCTATTCACTGATATGAGGTTGGTGAAGCAGAGGCTACACTACCATAAATGTCACCCGTCTTTGCTAGTCCTGTTAACTTCTGTCTCCAGTGCCGAAGGCAGGCAGCCAGCGACAGTATCTAACGACTAGAGAGAGGGCCCATGACGTCCAGTTGGGAGAGAAGAGTTGAAGATATGGAGATGGGAAAAGTGTGTGTGTGTGTGGGGGGGGGTTCAGAGAGAGCCAAAAACTTGTGAAGAGTGGCCTTTTCTAGAGTGTTGTATACCACGAGGCCATCAGTCAGGACTAATTGGGGGGTCAGTCATGCGTTCAGTGGGTGCGCTTAGGCCGTCACTGTTGATTTTGTCTCTCTACATCCATGGGGTCTTTATTAAGCACAACAGCTTCAGATCAAAAGCTATTAATGGGAGGGGGGAGGGGGTGTTTGTGCCCATGCAGATTTAATGAACGACTCTGGGGCAACATTCTCAGGAAGTGCTTCATATAGTACAGCAACCCTGTGGCGTGTGGCTAACTCATTAAATTCAAAACAACTCATACTTATGCTTGCAAATCTCCTCGATTGCTTGGTTCTGTGGAGCAAACAGTTAGACAAAACCCTTTGTCACACAGTGTGCGATAAAGATCAGAAGTCTATCAACAGTGGGAGCAAATAATAGAGAATCTGCCAAATTCATTATTAATCGGAGTTAAAATGAACCCATCTTGCCATAAGTGCTTCAAAAAGGGAAAGAATAAATGTATGCTGTGAGCTCAAATAGCATGCATGATGAAGTGGGAAGTTTGAAAGTTAGGTGCATGCACCACTTGGCCTTGTTTGGCAGATTGTGGGAAAAGTAATACAAAGTTTTGTTGAGCCTATCTAGGACAAACCATGAAGGGTGCGAATGCTTCACTTTTTTCCCTTATATAACAGACACTTGGTAACTCAACAAGATCAATCTTCCAAATGCAGAATGGTGGTAAGAGGGGTTCAGCTGAGCTGTCTATTCTTTGTTAAAAAAAAAACACAATGTGTCTTTTTAATGTCATGCAGGCACACTTTTCACTACAAAAGAAGATGTGAAAAGAAGTCAGAAGCTATTGTACAAAACCATATATCAAAACATCAGTGTTTTATGAAAAGTTCTAAGTGTTATTTCCTAAATATACAATACAGGTAACCTATGCCAATAGGAATAATTTAAAATTTAGTTCTTAACATCCTCCTGGTTGAGGAGTGAGTCTTGCTACTCTTGAAAATATGTAGGGAGAGACTGGTTCTCTGCACTACATTTCAAATTAATCCATAATCAGACCACTCACAGTCAAAGTTTAGAGCAGAAAGGCTCTAAAGATGTCAGCTTTAGTTATCATGGGTAGACTGTCTCTTTATATGGATAACAAAGTGAAACCCAGGCTGTAAAGATAAAAAATATCCATGACTGAATGTACAAAATAAGTTAATTCCAAGAAAAGCAATAATGATGATGGTGCCATCAGGAGAGTAATGAATGTCTTTAGCAAAGCTTTAATTTTCTGTAATAGACTGTGGCTGGTGTCTACATGCCATTCCAACTGTCTACAGGGGCTCATATATTCTCTCTCTTCTCACTCCTTCAGTAAATCCATAATTTTACAGGTTTACCCAGATACATAAATTAATGAGGCTTGCAAAGCCTCGCTGGGACGTGAGTTAGCGTGAGGATGTGAACTGATCCCTTAATGCCACACACACACATACACACTACAAAACCGTGACTGCGTGAATCACTGAGGTGTCATTCGCAGAGGGCTCGATGCTGCCTTTGCAATGCAGTAGGGGGAGCTAATGAATCACTGCATGCTTTTGGTTCCACCTGTTTCTCTGGTGCATCTTTGTATGGTGGGGTAGCTTGTCAAAATATGGTTGTCCCATAAACTGATGCCTGGGGTGGTGTGTCTGTCTGTGGTGTGTGTGTGTGTGTGTGTGTGTTTGTGAGTGAATTGGATGGAATGTTGGCTTAGTAGTGGTTTCTCCTCACTACTCTGACTACTCCCTCACACACACACAGACAGTGAGACAACTCGTGTACACAATCATCAACATCTAATTACCCAAGGGGTACCCCGCTGTAATTAACGGGATTCAGTCCAGATTGAAGAATTCAGGTAAAAGTGAGATAATTAGAAATATCTGAGGCATCAAGACATCACCCAAATGAACCTTGTTGAGTTCCGTTTCAGATCCAATTACTTCTTTTGAGCGTGAGGTACATCCCTAACGAGGGATTTAGCTCGGGGATCGAGACTCCGCTTAGCCAAGTTTGACATCTGTGGCCTTTCCCCTCTTTGAAGATAATGCTCGAAGGCAAAAATAAGACCAGGTGTTCAAGGACACTCCTGGGGTGCTTCTGCAGGGGCTGGTATTTCAGCAGCGATGATAATGTGAAGAAACACGGCTTTTGGAAAATGCTTCTTGCGAAGACTCTTTGAATTGAAATGAAAAGAAATATCCCTCCTGTGAGATGAAGGGTGAGACACACACACACAATCATCAGAGGGAGGGCGATCAGGGAGTTCTAGAGGACCTAATTAGTCCATGTTTTGTACACACAGGCGAGAAAACAAGACTTCTCTGGTAATGCAGTGTTAAGTGTAGTCAAATGTAAAAGTTATGAGGTACAAAACAAGCTTCTAGAATCACTGGGCTGGTTACTGAGGGCAAAACAGTAAACAAACGGATTAATGAGCTCAATTTATACAAGAAAAACTCATATACCTCTATAATTCATATTCAGGTGGTGTCAAGTAAAGACAGTACGGTTTAAGTTGGTTATAATGGTCTCATACCAGCTCCTGATGACATGACCGCTAATCTGCAAGGATTTTCGTTAACATCTCTCGCACAACATGAACTGGATATGACAGGATAGAAAACTGCAGAATGTGGGCTTGCACATTATGCTGTTGTTACTATCCCAGAGGTTACAACACAATCTACAGTTATATTAGCAGTTGTATACCAGTTGTAAAGCTTTGGATACACTGGTTTTCCTTCGGTACGAAATCTTGTATGACTTATTTTAAGCCCATACTTAATGTAAAACAGTAGTATGAAAAATGCATTATCATAAAATGTTTATGTATAGAAGCGTGAAATTGCTTGTGCGTGTGAGAAATAAGCATATGCGTATGTGTGCACGCACACTCATTACCTTTTACTAATTCACATTGAATGGCAAAGGCACTAACAGGCATTTGAACCTGATGTTTCATACGAAAATGAGGCATCTTGATGAGGACAAGCCATGTGTAATATAGCTTGGCCTTCCATGGAGCCAACAAAGGATGTACACACAAACATACAAATAGCACATTAGGAACATTTGGCATGCTTGGCTGTGTTGCCTCCAGGAGAGCGTTGGAGGTATGAAACCTTTCTTTTTTTGTTACCCAGCATCCCGCTGTGCTAATGCCTTGTGCATGACAGGCACAACACTCATATATAATGCACCCTTACCCTAGTCCTGGATATTTGCCCTTCTCTTCTGAGTGTGAATTTTATTCCCATGTAATAAAGCTTGTGCACATGACTCCAAACAGCAGAGATGACGGGGATAAAATGGGGTTTAAATGATGGCATAAAATAAAGCCTGACAATAACATGTGTGTCTATATTTGCTCTCATACCCATGGATTTGTAAACGATGTGCACTCAAATCCAGTACATATATGCATGCACGACGCATGAAACGACTAAAAAACAAGGTCTTGCATCTCACATCAGGCAAAGATTGATTACTGGAGGTGGAATTGAGTTTGTGGGTTTCTCTGGACTTTGAACATCCATGCAGCACAGGCCAACCACAAGCCATTAAGGAGTCCACACACTGCTCAGGTCCTGTGCTTATTCCTGTGCTGCAGGCTGGTCTACCTTTCCACACTCTCTCTGTCTCACACACACACGCACACACACAGTAGACACTGTAGACAGGAGTGTGCAAATTAATCTCACAGTGCAAATATACAATAGCTGATCAACCCTGTAACTGAAGGACAAAAAAACAAAACAATACAGCAATTCAGCAAATGGAGGGAAAAAAACCCACGTTGCTCTTTCTCAGCTGTTCTCATCTGTTTTATTTCAAAATATCAAGTTGTTATTCAAGCATTTACAGAGTATACAAACAAAACCTATGCCACCGTTAACAGCCTATACAGAAAAAGAAGAAGAAAAAAAGCAAAATGAAGAAATATATTCATATATTTATAAGTTTTATACAAAGTTTTGGAAGGAAACAAGAGAAGGCCAGAGAGACAGGAAGTTGGTTGAAAGTTGCTCAGTTCTCAGCAGACCCTGATTTTCTCCCTGTGCAGTAGTCTTTTCCCTCCAGAGCCTTGGGGCGCCTGCCATTACAGTTGGGTTGACCTCTCTGTGTGTGACACACAAAGAAAGACACACACACACACACACACACACACACACACAAACACACAATCATCACCCACCCCCCCACCCACACAGACAGACAGACAAAAGGCAGACTCAAAGCACCCAGAACTCAAGGTTCAAAAAAGGATTCCCAAAATGAAATTCCAAAGAGGGCTTTTGGAGGGGATGTAGGGGCGACCCTCATCCTGATGCTTGGGAAAACACTTCACTATGACCACCCCTGCTGGCCGTGAGGACTCTAGGCTGTCTTGATGCCCTCAAAGCCACAGAACTTCCAGCGCTTCTCCAGGCTGGCTCCCACACCCGTCAGCTCCTGCTTGAACGTGCAGGGCAGGCGCCCCAGCAGAGCCTCCACCTCGGCCGTGCTGATCTGCAACACAAAACAAAAACACATTTTGCTCAGTTTGTTCAACTGCAGCTTACAGTAAACTCACTCCGGTTAGATATCCAACAGCGTAACTCAAGTACTTTCAACCACAGCATTATAGTACATGCTCACAGAGTGCTGTCAGTACGAAGAACGAGAGAATTTTGAACAACACACACCAAATCGGCAGCTTATGCTAACTCCGAGGGAAATGAAACTGAAAGTGAGCTTCTTCTTACTGACAAGTCCGTGAACACGGACAACATGACCATGGGTGGAAATAGTCCTTATGTTTGCTTAGTAAGATGATAAAGTAAGATGTGCGTTTAAGTCATTCAGAGCTTGCAAAAACAACTTCATTTAAAGATGGATGTCCAATTTGATCGTTTTGGATGTCTATCTATTGGACTAGTCTTTACGTTAGCCAGTCTTCATCCTTAAATAAAGTTATGGATACTAGTATGCTTATTTTTTCCGATGAAGTAAATATGCAAGTTACCCCAACTATCCTCCACAATCTTACAAATACCAAGCATACTGTCCCATCTGTCATAGCATGACATTCTGCTTTCACCCCAAGGAGATGTGCTGTTCATTAACAAAGGTGTTGCCTGACAGAATAGTGAACCATGGCTGCCTTGTACTGTACAGCTGTAATACTAACACAGTGAGTGTGAACATGAGGTCTCAATCACACTGTGCAGCAGTACTGTTGATTCACCTCCATGGTTATTATTCTATGCTGGTGCACAAGAAAATCCATAAGATTTGGAGGGATCAGAGAATCAGTGTCACGCACGTGGAGACGAGAGCAACGTCGCAAATGCAAACAGATAAAACGTGAAGCTTGACAAGATATAAATATCGGTACGATATTTCAAGCAGATCAGATTATGCTGGGTCTCATTTGCAAGTGCATTTGTGCTGGGGGCATTTTGAGAAATGAGTGCATGGAAATGTTTCCACAGGTAATGTCTGACTGACGCACAACTGATCTACAACGTGTCTTTAACTGTGGAGGTACCATACACCGCTATATGGGACAAACTTTGATTCAATCGTTTCCTTTGTGTGACTTTCAATTGTGTGATGCAGGAATGTCAGAATAAATGATCTGTTGGTGCAACTAACTCCTGAGCAGTGTGAATATGTTTCTTGAATCATTCTTAAATCAGTGAAAGTCAATACAAGTTGTCTATGTCTGAGCACTATATCGTTACAGGCATGAAGTTTGCTAGGGTTGATGACCAAAAAAAAACACGTCATCATCTGACGTCTGACTGCTGCTCTGAAGACAGACGTGGGCACATGGCATTCCCTCTGGGCCTCCTCTCTACATAACAAAGAGAGAGAAGAGACACAACCCATAGCTTTACTCACTCTCTATCTCTCGCTCTCTTTTTCTATCGGCCCTTCCCTTTTCTCTTCCTCTCTTTCGTTTCGATGCAGTGACTCACAGCACTGACAGGAAGAGGAAGAGGATTTAATTAGTGGGCAACCACCGTGGTGATCTGTGAGTGGACCTCTTCGTGACAGCAGGGTGAGAGAGAGAGAGGAGATTCATGCTGACGGACGAGTGCGAAGCTGGCTGGGAGCAAGGAGGGGTGTTGGTGAGTGAGCTGGGAGATTCAGGGGCTCTCTCTGGCGAGTAAGAGCCTGGCAGTGGTACTTGGTAGTATGCACTATGCGGCATTAACATCAAATCAGAAAGCTGTTTGCGCTCATCATCGCTTTTCATGATGTGGGCCAAAAACAGCGGGGGATAAGAAGAGGGACCTCTCGAGTAGAGAACTGGCAGAGCGCCAGCCTGTAATGATGGAACAAGCTATTGGTTTCCCATTCTAGTCTAGAGGAAGCGTTGGGCTTTTTCAGTGGAATTGAGGTTAATTCTATTCACGTAGCGCCATATGTGAAGAACCGCATGAGAACTGATGATGTCAGTATCCTTTTTTGTTTAGCAAACAGATGCAGAAAAGAGCACTTCCACACGTGCTTGCAGACACACACACACACACACATTTACTCTGCACAATCATCCCCAGGAGAGGACCCATTAGTCAGAGGGTGTGTGAACTGGCACACGGTGAGGGCTCTGCCATACACCAGGGGGCCCTGGCATCAAGGAATGCCCATATGCTTTCCATCTGGGGGGGCTAGAGGGAGAGAGGTGTGTGTGTGTGTGTGTGTGTGTGTGTGTGTCAGGGGATGTTATGCTTAATGTTACCTTCATGGATGAAGAGATGTAAAAGCAGTATTGTGGAGGGCAAAACACTGGTCCAAGTGTATGTGTGTGTGTGTGTGTGTGTGTAGGCGCATGCAAATGTTTACCTTGGTGTCTAGGCGCTGTAAATAGGAGCAGATGTATTCGATGCTGGCGCCGAATGGATGGACGTGCAGGAAGGTGGATATTATACCTGCAGGGACAGAGAGAGAGAGAGAGAGAGAGAGAGAGAGAGAGAGACAGAGAGAGAGAGAGAGAAACTGAGTAGAGCCCAGGTGAAGAGAAACCGTGTTAAACACACACCATCACCTGCACCACTGCACCGCACTGCACCATGGGCCAGCGACCACAGCTGGCGATGCTTTCCCCCTCGACTGTCCCACCGGCACCTAACAAGGGTCCAGACTGTCATCATGGTGAGGGTGTGTGTGTGTGTGTGTGTGTGGTGGTTTGAGGGAAGGGGTTCTGAAGAGAGTGATTCTGGACACTTGAGGAGTCCCTCGCCCGTCATCCTCCTCTCTGATGCAATCAGTGCGTTTTGCCTATTACCGGCGCTCGAGCTGAAGGAACCCATTAAGGGCCAAGGGCCTAATTGCCGGTTTGATGCCTCTTGGGCTAATCAAGCCTCTTCATCAGCTGGGCAAGTGGCTGCCACTGTTGTTCTTTAATCAAATAACATCTGTATTGATAATCTCAAGCCGCACTAGGCACACCAGTAAAGGAGTGAAGCTGACGGATTGAGAGGCAAGTGGAGGACCAAAGTGGGGAAGGATGGCAGGATGTGTGGGCGGTGAGGAGAAGGGCTAGAAGGGTGGGAGTCTTCTCCAGCGCTCCAGCCTTTGATCAGGCTTAATGAAGCAGGGTTGCCCAGCTGAGCCTAATACACTTAAAAAAAAAGTCCCCCTTGTCAGGGCTTCTCACCCGACCTGCTGGCACATGGCATTTCTAACAGGGCTCGGTGGACAGCTGTGATGACTGGCACGTTATTAGCAATTTATTTTTATTCCTGATTCACCTTTTAAATGGGCCTGAGAGAAAATGAGAGAGAGAGAGAGATAGAGAGACGAGGCAAGAGCTTTGGCAGACTTTAATTAGTTTACACACTGGTGACCTCGGAGAGGTTGCAGCTCAGTGATGTGGTAGGGGGTTGGAGTGGGGGTGTGGAGCTGAGCCTGAATGGTCAGAGATACACAGAGCATCTAGTCTGGAGATCATTTGTGCCTTGCTTCTACGCAATGTCTTCATGCACGAGTGATAATCCATCACTTATTAGATGCTAATTGTCTGTTTGGGTCCATGGAGAAAGCAAAGGTTGTGATCAACCACCCATATTGAGTTGTCTTCAAATTGAGCGGGTCAAATTGAATTATACTTCATAAGCAACCTACAAATATGAGCAGAGGGGACTAAGACTGTCTGCCTAGGATAATTCCTTGGGGGGATTTAGAATTGATGAAAAAGTTGTTGATTTCTTTTTTGCTCGTCTGGCAAAAAAACAAACAAACAAAAAAACACAAGACTGTGAGAGCTGTCAAAACATTCTGGCGGCTGCCTGGACCGTCCACTTCGATTTTTTCCGGCCTCATTTTCATTTGATTTGCCGTGGAAAGAAAACAAACCTGACCTCCCGCCTTCTCAGGTGAAATTAGTTCAATTTTGGAGCGAGACGGCCAAGGGGAAGTGTCCTCACCCCCCCCCACACACCCCCCCACAGTTCCGTAATTCAATTCATCTTCAAATTCTAAGAAAGCAGACAGCCAGGCTGGCTGGCTCAGGGGTCAGAGAGACAGACAGGGAGTGTGTAGAAACCTCTGCTCCAGTTAAGATTGACTGTGTGTGTGTGTGTATATGTGTGTGTGTGTGTGTGTGTTGGCTTGTGTGTGTGTGGTTGACTGTGTGTGTCTACTATCTGTGTGTGTGTGTGTGTGTGTGTGAGTGAGTGAGTGAGTGAGTGTGAGAGTCAGAGACAGCGAGCAGCCTTCTCTGTGGTGTCCAGTATTTGTGGATGAGGTTGCCTGTGTGCTCCTGCTGTCCGTGTGTGTGTGTGTGTGTGTGTGTGTGTGTGTGTGTGTGTGTGCCTGTGGATTTCTCGGTAGCCAGTGTTATTAGATGAGGCTGAGTGTGTGTGGTGGCCACTGGAGAGAGTGTGTCTGTGTGTGTGGATGAAGGCAGCAGGGTGGTGGGCTTAAAGCTCCCTGATGAACAATCACCACAGCTATCATTCTAATCAGCAGTGCCCCCCTCCGGGCTCAGACAAGCTTCCAGCCAGGAGCCTGCCCAGACACACAGGGAAACAAACAAACAAACAAACACAAACAACCAAAGTCTGTTGTGTTTGTCCTCCATGCTTCTTAGTATTCTCCAGTCTCCCCACGCAGGCAGTCCTTAGGGACCGTTTGGACTTCTTTTTTTCTCTCTCCCTCTCCGCTGATCACACAAGGGTACACAGCACCTCACACAAGAGCTTTAACATCAGTTTCCTGCACACACACACACACACTTTTTCTCTCTCTCTCACACACACACACTCTTTCTCTCTCTCACTCACACACACACACACACACACAATTTCACTCTCTCTCTCACACACACACAGACACACTCTTTCTCTCTCTCACAAACACACACACACATACACACTTTCATTTATTTTGGGTTGCAGTCTTGGCAACTGGCCAAAACCCAGTCATTAAAAAACATCAGAGGTGATGAAGGAACTCATTTGGCCCATGCAATTAACACTAGCAAGACAGCCCAGAGAGCTGCAAAATGAAGGGGCTAACGAGAGGAAACTACACACACACACCGTCTATCTGACAAGCACCTTCTTCCTGTCATCACAGATGTGCTTTCTCTCTCTCTCTTTGTCTCTGTCTGTCTCTCTCTCTCTCTCTCTCTCTCACACACACACACCATTTCATTTATGCACACACACCCAACCACCTACCCACCCGTCTCCCCAAGTTCACCTACCCACGAGGAGGGCCTCCCTCTCGGACCGCACGGGGCTGGGCGGGCCCCTCTCTGGGACGCTCTCCTTCTCCTGGCTACAGGAAACCACTGCTGACGCCGCCGCCTCCTGCAGACAGAGGCCAAGGGAGAGAGGCGGAGAGGGATAGAGAGAGCAATAGAGGAGGAGAGGGATAGAGAGAGCAATAGAGGAGGGGAGGGGAAGGAGACAGGTGCATAGAGACAGATGGATATATAGATTAGAAGGTAGGCTGCGTTGAAGGAGGAGGGGGGGGTGGTGGTCAAGGGTAAACATCACATTGTCAAGTTTCTTTCAAAACTTCAACCGTCTGGGAGTTGGTCCTCTTCCACAAATGCACAAAGCCCTTTCTGCAGTGTAATCATCCTCTCCAGGAGCAAAGCCCTGCTCAATATTAGCTCAGGCTTTCCTTCCCACTTAGAGGGACGCATACAGAGATGTGTGAGCTGCCTTGTGTGGTGGTGGGAGGGTGCTGCAAGGTGCATACACGGTGAAACACAACACAAAACAAACACAAAACAGAAAACAACAACAACAACAAAAAAAACAGCAGCAGCAGGCTTTTGATGACAGCAGACTCGGTAACCCACTCACATATCTCATTAGGCAAACTCAGAGCGCAGGCATTGGCAGAGAACATCTCATCTGGTCTGTTTTTTTAAAGGTTTGTGTGTTTGTGTGTGTGTCTGTATGTGTGTGTTTGGGATTTTTGAGGTGCTCTCAGATGAAGAAACCCTCAAGCAGGAAAGAGGGTACCCACTCACGACCAAATACACACAGAGACACGAACACACACATAACATAACAGACACACAAGTAATGTTGGCTCAGTCTTGAGGGCAAGTGGGGGGTAAACTACATGGAAGGAGGATGGAGAGAGGAGGAGGAGGAGGAGGAGGAGGTTGAAAGAGAGGCTGAAAGACAAGGGAGTGCATGCTCTGAAGACAATCCCCACAGCTGTCAGCAACAGGGCCCTCTACTCTAAGTAGGTTATAGAAAGAGAGAGCGAGGGAGAGAAGGAGAGTGATAGACTGGGAGAAAGAGAGCATGAACGGGGTTGAGAGAGAGAGAGAGAGAGAGAGAGAGAGAGTGTATGTATGTATGAATTTGTGTGTGTGTGAGTGTGTGTGTGAGAGAGAGAGAGATAAAAAGAGCAAGAGATAGAAAAAAGAGAGGGCGAGACAGGGAGAGACAGGGAGGGAGAAGGGCAGAACAAAAGAGAGACAGACAG